>CBVK0103064356.1:0-11232 GCA_900067695.1 Picea abies | reverse complement strand
TGGAAATTTCTCTAGTGGACATAGCCCACACTGGGTGAACCATGTAAATCAGTGTCTCTATTGTATTGTGTATCTTTTGTGTTTTGTTTCCACATTTGTTTTATTTTATTGCTCCGGGGTCCTGTTTTTTCTAACATTTGATCCTAATTTATGCAATAATAAAGGAATGAAGATGGTCCATACCTTATTCTCGATGGTTGTCCTTGTGTAATCATGGTTGATCTAGCTCCATAAATCTAGTTCTAGATCCTAGCACTTGATTCCTACACACAATAGAACACCAATACCAATATCGAATCCCTTGAATCAATATGAATGTCAAATACTCAGTATATACAACCTGATCTATTCAAGAAAGACCAGATCTACCATTGATAAACATACATGACTAAATAAAAACAATCAATGAGAAGGAAAACAATACATATCTATATTAATAAGTGGATAAAACATTACATCAATCATGTGTTTTTACCTTGAGTCATGATTGAAGGTCTCTCCTAGCTCCTTGCTCCAACTCTTCCTTAGCCCTCACACAAGATATGAAAATATGCAACACAAGTTTACTCTCAAATCTTCCTCCCTTCCTCCCTTGGAATTCCTTCCTTATATAGATTCATGGAGGATGGTAGGGGGTATATCTATACCTCTATAACTTAGCTAAATTTAATTCCAACTTGAGTTCCCAAGCTCATTATGCGAGATTGACAACTCACCTAGTGTTGATTTCCTCGAAACTCATCAAATCTAGAAGGTTGTAGGGGTGGTTGTGGGTTGTAAATGGTGCAAATAGCGATTGATTTCAACTTTCCAATGGTGAAACATGCAACTGGTAGCACCTTGCTAGGCATGCAAGGCATGACCTCCCTCAAAAGATTAGAATCTAAGGGAAAAAAATGTATGTCTCAACCTTAAAACACTAGTAGGTCCTCAATGTGTATCTAGAATGGAAATAGAGTTATAACATATGCCCCTCAACGTGTGAGGTCATAAGAGGAACTGATGACCAAAACACATTATATTCATATCATGAGGTAGCATAAGGAAGGAGCTAGGAGATCAATGAACCATTGGGTACCTACAGTTAGTCGTCAACCAAACATATATATAGATCATCCCCGAGGTAGGCATACCCATGCTAGAAAGAGAAACAAAGCATCACCACCAACACAATACATTGTGGATCCATGAAATGAAATTAAATACCATGGCCAAGAAAAATTACATAGTGGATCCATGTCATCAAAGAGATCATAGCCACAAGCAAATATAATGTGGATCTATGTCACAACATACATTAGGAAGAATTCTAGCACTAATGAGAGTGCCCATGTGGTCCTCAAAATACTCATATAATAGTGATATGCTCCATCACAACTTGTGAGGGGTAGCATGAATGAGTGATAAACCTATAAGATCAAAGTTTTCATCCCAACCCAGATGGTACGATTCTTTCGGCATGCGAATAGATGAGATGATGTCTATCTTGGTTGAAACTATTTGATTTTCGATCATTGATGAATATCGTTAACAGACGTGAGGGGACCCACCAATAATTAAAATGGACCCTAAGGTACCTATTACAATCTAGTGAGTGTGAATAGAGTAGATGACATTGAAAACTCATGGAATCGATCGAGAAAGAATCAATGATGTGAACTCACTGTTGATCGTGAGGAAGCCTGCGACTTACGACTGCAAGTTTCAAGGTACTAGTTGGTTTATAGATCCCTCTCCTAGATAACATTTTGATTTCGATAGAGATAGATCCATATAAGGAGGGCCGTAATGTATCCCCCATAAATCGACATGAAACATACACTGAAATATGTTGTGAAGAGATATAATCACCAAGTACAATTGATACAGGGATGACCGACATGGATGGTCAACAAGACAACAAATGTTCGACTTAGGCTTATTTCCCTTGAAAATATAACATGATACATTGATGACTTGGAAACATTGATTCAAGAGCATGACTAATATAGTGTGACAAAAAATGAGGCATTGAAGCACTCTCCATAGTGACTAGAAGAGTAGCCAACAAGAGGAGGATATAATTCATACTGATGGTACGTCTCCTAGGCAAGCTATAATCCAACTGTAAGACAAAGCAACAAATGGGTGCCATGTTCAAGGGTGACGTTACTGATGATTGTATTTTTTTTAGAATACAGATCATTGGTAACCCCCCTTGCTCTTTTGTTTTAGTGTCTTCATCATGTTTTTACAAGTGTGAAAGAGAGATAAAGTATGCTTGATAGTGTATTTTTCGTATAGTTTTATGAGCCCATAAAAGAGGTAAAAGTGTACTCGATAGGGTGTCTTTTTCATGGTTTAATAAGCACATAAAAAAAAAAAATTAGCTTGTATGAAGAGAATGAGTGGAACAATGGCATGCATCTATTTTCCAAGTTCATGGAACCGAGATATGCAAAATAGTACTAGCAAGTGATTTCCACTCATTCCAACGATACTCTCAATGGTTAAAAGGTAAATGGAAGTAAGCTAATGAAAATGGAAAGAGGTCAAGTATGATTACAATGGTAGTAAGCGAGATCAAAGAAAACAAAAATGAAATAGTAGGCACTGGGACATAAGTAGAAATATGCATGTGCAACTGTAAGGTAACATAAACATGAGGAGAACCTCCTTGGGATATGGCCAGAACAAAGCTGAATAGAGAAGAATGAGGCTCAACTTTGATTCATGGCGGGTCTAAAGGAGGATTCCTAGGCCTATAAGAAATTGTATCATGGACACCAAATGGAAATCGGGGTGCTGAATAGGGAACCCATGAAGGGTAGGAACTATCACGCAAGTTACGAGATGCAACAAGGAGAGGCTAATGTCACAACCTGGAAAGATTAAACGTAAGGCATCGTGATGAAAAATTTAGTGAAGGTTACTAATGAAAGATGATATTGTGGGGAAAATCCTATCCCTATATGCCGCTTAGAAAATGTACCTCATGGTTCAATGGATGTCACCATAGAAAATTTCAAACAAAACATCACTGATTCTTGTAAAACACATCCATAAATACTAGACTCGAGGTTAAAGTGCATAGTGAAATCTCATAAAAAAAAAATTTTTGGATGTTTTGGACATCATGTATTGGTTATGTATTATATTTATACATTTGGTTTGACTCTTACTTATGGTTTCAAATGTTTTGATTGGAAACCCATTTTTATGTATACATGCATGTTTGTGTTAATGCTTAATTATTGTGAAAAATGCCAACATAGTTATCTAGTGAATGAAACAATGTATGTAATCTCTTGGTCTCACCATGGGCATGCCTATTATGAGGATCAAGGGGATCCTATTGACATATTCAAATCAAGCAAAAAACATGATAAGCATTGAACTGAATCAAATCGCACACAAAAGCAAAAAATAACTTAGATCACAACCTATGTGAAAGGCACTACACATCCTAGTGGTTTATGTAGAGTAGGTCCCATGGAAGGCGTCAGGAAAAAGAATCATTTCTTCATCAATAAAATCATGGGCCAATATCATCATCATGTGGCACACCATGTTGGGGCCATGCCACTTAATTTTGAATTTCCATGTTTCTTAATTGTCAGGAACTACACAAGGAAAAATATGGTGAGCAATCTTGAGAGCTATCATATCTCCTTAATGATGACCACTAAGACACAAATGATGTACAAGACACTTGTATTCAATATGATTAAGAGTGTAGAATTCACTAGCAAGTTTTGAAACATAAATATGAGGCTCAAATTGTTCAAGGCATGGCATTTCACTGGATGACCTAGAAAATTCCCCCTATCTCGAATTGCGATTGTTCTTGTCAACCCTCATCTATTCCAAATCAACAAGAATAAATGATTGATGATACACATATTCCATAGGATTATCAACTGAAGCCATGACCTCCATGATGGTCTCATCTAAAGGGATCTCAGTATCTAGGACGTCATTTGAACGTGGAGAGTTAACAACCCATGTGGGAGGAGGGTACTTATCGTATTCCATATTGGGAGAGTTAACAACCCAGGTGGGAGAAGTGTATTGGTCGTATTCCTTATTGGGATGGAGTTTCTAACCAATATTAGGTGATTCTAAAAGGATCACCGAGGAGGAAATCTCAATCGCACTAAGTGAGATGCATGATCTAAATGAATAAACTTTTAAAGGATTAGACACCACCCAAGGATCACGAAACCGTTGAGTGTCAAAAGTTCCTGAAGAGATCATATGAATAGGAGCCACATTTTGAGAAGGAGGTTGTGGGGGAAGGGTAAATGTACCTATCAATGAAGAATTCTTAAACATCCCCATGCCAATACTTAGATAGGTTCTTGTAGAATCACTGACAAATGGCAAATTAATGTTGGTGTTGGTCCTAAGGTTGGGCATGCAATATTCAAGTCGATCAATAGTCACTATTATCCCAAGATGAGGAAAGAAAATAAATATAAATATTGATGAGACTATAGTATTCATTGCATAGAACCAACTACACCCTAGTAGAATATTATATTCTAGAGGGGCATAACCACTTTGACTTCCACTGAAACAATCTTACCACCTAATTCTATGGGAAATGCAGTAAGAATCCCATGAGGCTGACATGTATTTACATAAAACACCTTAAGAATGGTGTTATACGGATTGAGCTTTGGAGAGTCGATAACTTTCCAACATGACATGGAAATTATTCATTTGGAGGCTCCTTTGTCAACAATAGTTTGGAAGATGTTTTTCCCACATACAATCACATGAATATGAAAAAGAAATTTGGTGGGAGAGCCTATGTTGACTTTGGTCCATATCAAATGTAATCAAATTGAAATCTCAGGGGTCAACCTCACCTATGGACGGAAACAATTCCTTCTGTTGCATGGGACAGCTTTGTGAAACTTCTAGAACAAACATGGCTCATGGTGCATGGGCCAAATCCTCCACAATACTGAAATTATGGGTGTCACGTGTGTTGGGATAATGCGTTGATCTACAAACAACGCCCTCTGGTGGGTGAATCACTGTATCAAGTGGTATTTTCTCTATCTGGAGAGGGACATCTAGCTCAGAAGAGGGAAATTTATCCTTATTAGAAGGACCAGTCTCAAGATTCTTGCAGTTGCGAGCTCTTGTTTGTAAAAGAATCATCTAGTCACACAAGAACACCTAGTTGCTTGAGGATGAACCCCCTTGCTGAGGGGTACCTTCATTCCCCCTTGCGAAGGGGTGGGATTTGATGCAACATTTGTTGTTGTTGTGGAGGGAATGGATTAGTTAACACAATAGGATGGTGGGAGTATTTTATTTGTGCAAAATAACAATGAATCTCGTCTATTATTGGGCGTTGATGAGTAAGATGATCATCCCCACAAATATTGCAAGGAAACTTGTCATCATTTTTCTCTTTAGTGCCTCCACTAGCCATGTTTTGGGATTACACAATCCCTTGCTCAACGAAAGATTTGTTCTTATTATTATTTTTCTTCTCTCTAGGTTGCTAAGGATTCTTCGATGGTCTGGACTGCATCGAATTCACCTTAGAGGTTTGAGTGGGGACTATAGCAGTTTGAGTGGTGGGAACAACAATTGATGGGTTTGATGATAGACTCAATTGTCTCACAGATACACTTGATAGAGAACTGACCATGCTATCATCATGTGGTTTTAGATTTGGTTTTTGAGGATCATTTGATAGCCTCGAAGCATGGGGAATTATATCATACAAAGTGTTATATTGAGATTAAATTAGATCTAAATTGTGGGAACGAAGTATAGCATGATCCTTGGTCACCACCCCTAACATAGAAACATCCTTGGCGATGGGAGGTAATAGAGACTTGGTGAACCAATGTACAAGGAGTTGTTCAAGAATCATGGCTCAGGTGAGTCTACATTGCCACCTCCACTCATGGATATGATCATAAATATGGGCAGAAATGTCTTGATGCAACGGCATCGAGAATGTTTTCCATGTCTCATACCTAACTGGCAACTAAAAGTGTGTTAAGAATGCCATAGCCAAGGCAATAAAGTTAATATAGGAATTGTTGACACTTAGAACTGAAATGGACTGCAGCAAATCAATCCCGAGGCAACCTCGAACCACTTTGGATTGGGAGTTGCCAAATGATCCTCAAGGCCACCTAAAAGAACACCCTTTAACTTGTTGTCCCATGTTATGTTGGTTGCCCAGTGAGCACGATCCTCCCATACTTCTTCAGTCTTTGAAAGCCATAATGGTGCCAAAGCTCCTAAATCATCAATATGAAATACTAGAAGCCCACTGACTTTGTCACAGTATTCTGGATGCTTTGTGTGTAGCTGAGCCAGAATATATCACATCCAATAAGATATCTTATTCTCTCATGCCTGAACCAGTCTGTCCATATGCAAGAACCGTAGCCTTGGGCAGCATAGTCGAATTTAATATCTGTTACAACAGGAATCACCCTTTAACTCAATATAGCATTTTGTAAAAATTACAATCAAGGTTCTTTGGAAAATATGCAATCGAATACTATCATCCATCAATGATTTGGATGAGCACCAAATATGGTACATCATTATGTGTGTTGATGGGTCTTCTCCATGTTTTTTATCGAATTTTGGTATTTTTGGTGGTATTTTCACAAGAATAGTTGGCCATATTAAATGCTTGTGTGGGATGGGATCATTTGTCAACCATGACAAATCTGGAAAGTCTAATGTCACTAAGAAAGGAAACTATGTATTGGAAAACATTTTTTGGTAGAAGGATGAAGTCACATGAAGTCACTTATGAACCAAATGGACCTTATGGTACCCCCATATTGTAGTTTCCTATGGAATAAGGATTCCCAAAAGGATTATTTCCCATAGAGAGATTTCCCCGAGTAACCAAAGCACTCCCAAAACCATTGTTGCTTCCAGGCCCATGAATTCTCCTAGGAGGATTTCCCCTAGGGACATAGGCACTCCCAAAAGGATTTCTACTTCCAGGATTGTGTGTGTTTCCATAAAAATGGATACCCTAAGGGATATTAAATTCCTTGAAAATGTTACTTCCCCTATCATTACTAGGAGCATCCCCAGACCCACTATGGACATTCCAACCAGATGGGAATCCAACATTTTGCATTATTGAGCTACTTATAGGGATGCCAAAAGTATTTTGAAATCCACCTCCAACTTTAAAATTGAGGCTTTCCCCCCCACTGAACAAAAATCTGGATGTGGGCATTGAAACTGACATGATGGGCATGCTTACACTCGTGGAAGGAAATGAATTTATTGATGGCATTCTCCACATATAGAAACTTGATGTGCTATGCATGGATGGAGTAGGACGTATGGCACTAATAGATGGTAAGGAGGACATCATTGAGACTCCTCTAATGAAACTTGGTGACGATATTGTGGTATTTTCCATACTCGATGAAATTCTCATGATTGACATCATGTGAGTATCACTAAAGAATGAAAAAGATTCTCTAAAATGTCTCCTTACCTCAAGGAGTATGGGGTCAAAAGGACTAGTCAAAGGAGGGTTGAAGTTTGGTGGAGGAGTTTCATCAACCAATTCAATATGTGTACTCTCACTCTCCTCAAAACCTACCAAAGTCCTCTTTGACTCTTTGGTTCTTCCTCCTTAGGAGAAAGTATGCATTGTCTATGTGACCAATGAGTCATTTGGTCATTCATAGTGAATAAATATGTTTTGACAAAGGAAAATGATTAGCCTATGGCCAACTAGAAAAATAACCAAAGAGAACACCCTTATCAACAGGAAAACCAATTGATAAATGGGACCTTTTAAAAACCAACCCTTGGGGGATGTCAATTCCCCAAATCCTAGCTAGAAAAGGTGTGACAAATAGTTATGGTAACCCACATGTAACATCCCTTATTTGTTCAAGTATCATTTTGAAGACAAACACCCTCTAGGGGAACTAAAATAGAGGTTTGACATCTTCCTCAGGTACCATAGGTACTTCACACATGCAGTCACCTTATGTAGATGCCCTAGAAATGGCCACTAAGGATACCACTTCACAATCAACAATTGAGAAAAGTATTCATGGGTTGGGACCACATGTATGGACAAAGAAACTAAGCTCAAAGACCCAAGAAGTGATGTGACCCAATGGGCCTTGCACTCTTGAAACCACAATACATGTATTAGTCCATAGACAACAAAACAAATAGAGAGGGGATATCACCCCACTTGCTCTAATGTGACCTCATGATTAACTCTTGTGTTAGAGGACATTTCTTGGCAAGCACTCCTTGCTATTAATGGATTTATCTCTCACTAGTGACTCCTAGTTTCAATTTTAATGGCCTTAGAGATTTGACTCTCCAACCCTACACCAAGGCCTTAAATCCTATTCTAATGTTAGTTTGACACAAAAAAAACAATTCTAGTGATTTTTACATTAGTGTTTGTTTTTAAGGATGTTGATTACTCAAAGGGAACATAATGAAACTTTATTGATGTTTATATACAATTTTCAATTCAAAAGAAACAAAAGAATGACTGCAAAAATAATGCAATTTCCTTTCGACGAAGTCTATCTAGAGGAAAAGAGTGACCTTTTTCACTTTCAACTTTGTATAATGAAATATACCCTCACACACTCTCATTAACCATCCAAATATAATCAAAATAACTCTCTTGTAATCCACTAGAAAAAGCTCCACACACCAACAAAATCTTCCAAAAAGACACTCAAATGCTTTAAACCTATCTTGCTAATGAAAGACAAACATTTCCTTATTCTACTAAAGAAAACCGAAAATAAAAATCACACTAGCAAACAAACAAAGTTCGGTGTTGTATGATATTGGTAGAGATACTAATAAGCACACTCCAATGTCTATACTTGAAGTAAAGACCCAAAACCTTAAAAGGAACCTAGTAGTGGCATGCAATATTTCCAATCACACTTATGAACCAAATGAAAAAAGGACTACATGACACAAACAGATCCAAAAAGACCTGCAAAAGGTGTTTCCTAGGTTACTATTCGTTAGGCAACAAGATCAAGTAAATTAAAGACACACAAATGCACTCAAAGAAACAAAACCTCAAATCCACTTAAACACTAAAAAATCAAATAAGAGGCCTATCCAAGGGTCAAATTACAGACTACATATCGTATGCAATCTCACAAACCCAGTCCAAGAACATATATGAAGAAAATATAGCAAAAACTCTAAAAAATCCACCTACAGGAGGTAGTTGCCCCCTGTTTGTGGTGCAACCAACAACCAGATAGATGTGGTCACACCTTGCTAGTTATACAAGGAGAAATCCATTACTATGTATATCAAAGAGAGGGAGCAACCATGTAGAAAACTTGAGAAAAATGCCTAGATCTATCCCAAATTTTACATATCTTAGGGATCTAACAACCCATGCAGTACTAAGTAAGAAAAATAAGCTATAGAAGACTTTCAAAAAAATAAAAGAGTAAGGATTTTCCAAATTTGAGGAATAATCAATAGCTCTTTCCACAGTGGAGTCATCAATTCTATTACGGATAAATCTCCCATACAGACAAGTGAACACTCCCTCAAATCTGCCTGTGATCTGAGACTGATTGTAGAATAGACAATAGTACAATTCCCCTCTATATCTAATGGATCTAATCCCAATTTATGGAATAATAAAGTAGTGAAGATGGTCCATACCTTGTTCCAAATAGTTGTCCATGTGTACTCTTGGTTGATGTAGCTCCATAAATCTAGTTTCGTCTCCTAACACTTGCTTCCTTCACACAAGAGAACAACAATACCAATATTAAATCCCTTCAAGCAATATGAATGTCAAATACTTATTATATATAACCTAATCTACTCAAGAAAGACCATATCTACTCTCAAATCTTTCTCCCTTCCTCCGTTGGAATGCCTTTCTTATAGATATTTATGGAGGAGGCTAGGCGATGTATCTATACCTATAGATATTAGTGAACTTTGAGTTCAATACGAGTTCCCAATATCATCATGCAAGATCAAGAACTCACCCAACACTTGTCTCATCAAAACTCATTGAATCTAGAAGGTTACATGGGTAGTTGTGGGATACAAATGGTGTAGCTAGCGATCGGTCACACCTTGCCAATGGTGCAACATGCAACCAGCCACACCTTGCTAGGAATGCAAGATGAAACCTCCCAAAAAAACTTAGAATCCAAGGCAAAAAAAGGTATGTCACAAATAGAGCTATAACACTTAGAATGGGGGAGCCTTTGGACTACTTGGTTGCTTGAGTTTCTTCTCTTATTGGAATAGTTGACCTCCCAATGTAAAATTATCTTGGCATTGTCTCTTTCCTTGAACTTTTAGAAACCTTAGGCTACTCTCATATGGAATTATCGAGCCTCCTTGGTACTTCTTCCCTTATAAAATTAGGGGCATTCAACTTAGGTCTCAGCTCATACTTCCTTCTCACTCCATTCATGATATTATCAGAGACCATTCATAGTTGGGTTGGGAGAGATCCAACAACTCTTCTTCCTGTACGTATATATATTCCCCTAGGGTGATTATTCTTGTTCCTCCATGAGGAGACCATTAGATCTAAGAATGTGGAAAGAGTCATTCACCACATTCAAATTATCATTTAGATAAAAAATGATATTGAGGTCCATGGGTTGATCTATAAGTTCTTCTCCTCCTTGTTCATTGTAATCTTCATAGCAGAGGGATGGATGAACCATGATGTTGTATTGTTCCCGTGATATTGTTGGGCATGTTTTATATTCTTTGCATGACTAGCTATAATGTTTGCTACATTTTGTTGGGAACACAGGGGGGTTTGAGGGGGGTTACATCCCCCCTGCACGAGGGTTCGGGGGCAACGACCTGGAGAAACGTTTTTTTCCTCAGGAAATGTGTCACATTTTTTCCTAGTTTTTCATGTTGCCTCGATTTTTGTGTCCGTTGTTGGGAGGTTTTTCAGCACATGGGTTTTGTTGATGGTTTTCTATTTTCGGTTAAGGAATTAGGGTTGTTGACTAATCCAGGTCATTGGGTTAGGGTTTTGGATTCTGCTAGATCCTATATGTATATTTTTTTGTAAACAATGTATCACAATCAATGAATATAGAATATGTTGGTTTTCCCGGTTTGGGTTTCCAGGGAAAATATCTTTGTAATGTGTGTATTTGCCATTGTATCTTTTCTGTTCTTTTACTAAAAATATATTTGCAGTAAAATATTGTACAAGGTTAAAATCTACATTTG
>CBVK0103064340.1:0-10569 GCA_900067695.1 Picea abies | reverse complement strand
AGTGATTAACATAAATTAAAATATTAACACCAAATAAATGAAGCTCAACTGTTTATTTGTTAATCAATAATAAAATTTAATATATTCTTTTAAGAATTCTTTTCATCTTATCAGCCTTTCAGTGTTAATCAGCCACAATTATGTGACTGTACTAGTTATATTATTATTATTATAACCTTATATTAATAACAAATATTATTTTTTATCTCAAATAATATCTAAGCTATGCTTTTACTTTATAAAGTATATAGATTTAGATTTATAATGATGAAATTAACTTAACTCGTCCGGTTATGCATGGAGAGTCATGCTATCGGAAATTAAGCTATTCTCATCGCATGATATCGAGATTCAGCGTGTACTCAGACGATTCAACTTTCCCTTGACCAGCGCATTGAATTGGAGACTGTCCATCAATTTCTATTCAGGCAACCATCCTAGACACTCCGTCCATTGGCTAAAGAGGCATTCTAGCAAACATGCGTAGAGGCATTCTAGCAATCATTACGACGACCAATTCATCCGAATATGCAATGCAGAGCACTTTAACAAGATTTATGAGGGCATCCATACGATCGACGGCACATGCAAACGAAGGGAATCTCATTTGACAACTGTTGTAAAGAACATTGGGAAAAATAATTAGTAAATGACTCGGATGAAAGTCGAATTTCTTGGCTGAATTTTAACAAGTACCATACACCAAAGTCAAGGACTGGAACATGCCCAAAGGCATCGCTTGCATTCTGGTGTGGCCTCAGTACAGCCTAGGTGTACCCGGTACGTACCCAAAATGTCATCTGCGTCCACGATGTGTACTCTCGTACCTGTATCAGGCTGCCCATTACAGCGTGGGACTCATTCTGCCCGCTTCCCGACCACAATTTTAGCAGGAATCTGCCCATGAAAACATCCCAACCACAAACTACAATTAAAGAGTAAAATCGGGTTTCTGAATCGACCCAGATGACTGACATCGCTATTTGAACAACAAAAATATCGATTTCAACAATCTTGAGTTCACTGGATTCCGGGGAATATCGCCAGAAACGGGGCAATATGAGGGCCGATTATCAAACGTCGTCTATTACACCTGATTGGCCTCCCTGTCAGGCTGTCACTTAAAACGTTTTCTAATCCTGTGTCACTTGTAAAAAACCCATTGTAGGAGCTTGGAGCATAGTTGCATACTTGCGAGTATGACTTGTAAGTATGGCGAGTCTGGCCGTGGGATAATTACTTGGCTCAATACTTAGCGGACTTGCGTTAACAGAATATTGGCTAGTCAATTCTCACCATAATCGTGAATATTGGCTAGTCAATTAACAAGTACTCACCAAGTATACTGAGTATTCCAACTTCAAGTACTCACCAAGTTTACTGAGTATTCCAACTTAGAAAATGGGAAGTTGAAGGATGATAATGAGAGTGCCAATTGAGGCGCCTCATTGTAGACCTACTAGCTAAGGATGGATCAGATGGCATCGACAAGCACAACCAAGATCTACCAGCAAGTCGATAGGTACTTTTTAAAGCTTGAAGCATTTATAGTTTTATGCATCCCTGCTATCATGTCATCACCAATCTTGTATTATCTGCTTTTTTTTTGGCATTCAAGGCCATTAGTTTTCTAATGAAACAAGTACTATCTGGTTTTGAAGGCGCAAGGTATTCATAATGCCAGTTAGGACATATTTTTGGCATTATTGTCTTTGAAAGCACTGCAAATTATGCAAAAATTTACGGGAAAGAAAACACACTTAAAGTTATTCCTAGCTTCTAGGGTAAAATCACAGCCCCAAAGATAAAATTTAAGGCATATTTGATATTTCATTGTTGAAACCACACCTTAGCAAAGAAAAATACAATGCAGTAAAAATATTTATTATTGGGAAGCATACCTTGACAAAAACTCATAGAAAGATTGCATACTAGGTATGAATCATTGCATTCAAGAGGGAGGAGTAAAAATATTTATTATTGGGAAGCATACCTTGACAAAAACTCATAGAAAGATTGCATACTATGTATGAATCATTGCATTTAGGATATGAACTTACTATAAAAATAAATTGTTCGGTTTAATTGTTATGGTTATTAAAATTTTCATTTTATTACTGATTTACTTAAGTAGCGACCTCAACCTAGCAATAAACTTCTACTTCATAAAAAAACTTGAATGATGAAATGTGTTCTAGATAGCATGGTACAACCATAAGAGACCAAGATAAGAAAAGATAATTTTATTAATGTTCACAAATGACCAAGGAATAGTTCAATGGGACTAGAAAGTACAATCAGTCGTTAGACTAAGGGAGTGTCTAAAACACTCCTAGATGCTACAATGTTATCACAATAAAACAGACATAAATGCCCATAAAAGAAAGAGGGGAGCATAAGCTAGGCCAAAAGAAAGTGAAAAACCTTAAGAGGCTCAAGGCCCTAGCTCAAAATCAACATCATAAATAAAAATAAAAGTAGTGGAGGAAATAGAAGTGGCATCCCTATCACCATCTTATCATTATGAGGAATCGATGGAAGGCCCAAGAATGCCATCCAAAGAATGCTTAGGACCAAGGGGGCTTGGTAGTGTAATCCCTAAAGGAGTTTTGCAATGAAATGACATGTCTCCCCTAACATCTAAGGTCGAGGGAAAGAAATTCATGATGGAGATCTGGTTGCTTAACCCAACCTAGGGGACCATATTTCGTAGTGAGAAAGTCCAACTCTAAGGCCTCAAAGAGATGATGTGTTTTATAGCCATCTAGGAGGAAATTCCCTTTCTCATTGACCTACAACCATCTGACTCAAAGGTGGGGGAGTACATATGTCCCTATCATCATCTATCACTACGAAGGAGCAAATGTAAAGCTTGGTAATGTCCTTTGGGGAGTTCACGGGGTTGAGAGGGCCTAGCTAGTTGAACCTAAGAGGGGCCCAATTGTGGGTTGTCAAAACTATCCTAACGTTTGAGGCTAAAGACAAAAATTTGATGATTGACCTCTATTTGTTCGACCAAGGTTGAGGGGCAACATCATGCAAGGAATTGGTGTGGTCCTGTGATCTTGTGGGGTTGAGAAGTCTACCAACCAAGTGGGAAGATGTGCATTTTATCATAGATTTGAGGTCATATGCATCCATGGATGGGAAGTCTATATGGTGCTTATTGCCTCCAATAATTGAAATAGGCCAAAAAAAAAGAGGAGGTTATGGGACTAATGGTGTAGGGTTGGAAAGGTAGGACGTTTTTGTCCATTGAAGACAAAAAAATAGAGCAGTTGCCTCTTGCTTGTGTTGACCAAATTCAAAAAAAAGTTATAAATTTTTTCTGTAAATTACTGCACAAAGTTGAATTAAACTATCACAGATGGTATTAGTTGGACATGACACCAAAACACTCCTAGCAGGATACTTCTTGTGGATATATTTTGGGTTTCCATTGCCATCCCAAGAAGAGTTGCAGTACATGGAACGTCTGTACAATGATTCTTGTGAAAACAGATGGAATCAACAAAAACCATATTGATTTGAACCTAGCAATATCACTTGTTGTATTGAATGGCCTACTGCTTTATAATTTTAATTAATTTTGTGGACTTACAAATTGCAAATTGGCACTGCATTCCAGGCATGTTAATTTTAATGATAATGGTTATCTTGCCAAAGACTGGGTTTAGTTCCAAGTTCGTTCTTAACCCCTTTGCCACCTCTTAAGTAGCATAGATTTAATTTTAAGGCATTAAGAGGGATAAAAAATTGATTTATAAATTTATAATCTTGGATAAGCATGAAGAGTCATGTGTAAATCTCCTCACCACGGCTATTAAAACTTTATTCTTGTATATGGAGATGTATCATTGTTCGTGGTATTGAATGGAGATGGAACTACACCAAATCAAGGTGTTCAACAAGCTACTAAAACTTAGAACCTTTTACTTGTGGATATGGATCCTTAACCAAAATACCAACCTTGATGTTTGGTAGTGTACCCATGTCATAAAGAGATGTATCAAATGCACAAACCTTGGGTGAAGATGGAACTACACCAAAATTGGGTTTTCAAAAAGATATCAAAACTCGTAATATTTTATTCGTAGATATGGATCCTTGACCAAAATGCCAAATCAAGATGTTTGGCAAGGTACTCATGTCATTAGAAATTTATTCTTGTATCGAAAGAGATGTATTGATGCACAAGGCACCAAGTAGATGTAGAACTCAAAATATTTTACCTATAAATATAAATCCTTAAAATTTATGGCAAATTACTCAACTCAAAAAAATCTCTTCCAAACTCATTGTAAAAGCACCTCATTCATTTTTTTACAACTACTTTGTTAAGCAAGCAATTAGAATTATAAAATTAATAATAGTGGATTGATCACTATCAATTTCCATTTGTAAGAGGTTTCTAGTTCCAAGTACTTTTGTTTTTACTTTATATTATTATTAATAATAAAATTATCAATATCAATAATGCCCTTCTTAAACAATATAATTAGTCGTTTTCATGGATACATGTCTATCGATCCATGTTTTTGCCTTCTCTTTCAATGTGTTAGTCTTTCAAGTTCCAACCTTATCTTTCAAGTTCCAATTTCACTTAAATCAAATTGAATGTTACATTGAATATTTGACAGTCTTTCAAGTTCCAACCTTATCTTTCAAGTTCCAATTTCACTCAAATCAAATTGAATGTTGCATTGTACTACACTAGTGCACTACAATGCATATGAAAATGTGTGTTGTTACCAAGTTCAATATTATAATGGCGCACTAGCAAACATATGGAAATCCTCCCTACAAACCGCCATCTCCAACTTCTTGAAGGACCACATTAACTTCTTGAAATAGGAGTTTTTTGCAGCCATTAGCTCCATGAAGATTGGTAAGTCATCAGGGTTGAATCGCCTTCGTTGTGAGTTTTACTAGGCCACGTGGGACACGATCATGGATGATTAATGTTGTTTGGCAACTGAGCCCTTTTCTTCTAGAATGTTGTCTAAATCTCTTAATCAAGGTCTTATCAAGTTCACTCCCAAGAACATTGCTAGGGACACCATTGGGGTTGGACACCTATCACCTTGCTCAGTGTTTCCTGCAAAAGTATGGCTAAAGAAATGGCTTTATGGAACCATTAAGTTGCATGGAAGGTAATTCGACCGGAGTAGATAGATTTTGTGAAAGGTTGATTTATTCTCAACACTATTATCTCAGCTTAGGAAGCCTTGGAGTGGGCTTGAGAGATTGGCCATTTGTCCTTTTTCCTAAAGATTGATTTTGACAAGGCATATGATCGAATAGGTTGGACTTTCATCATGGAGACATTAACTTTCCTGGGGTTTTGTTAACCCTCATATTGCATGCATGATTGGAGGGTTAAGTTCTAGCTTGATTTCATCAAACTAGTCCATGTACAAGTACATCCAGGGTTTCACATTGATTAGACCCTGCTACATGGTGAGTTTCATTAGATTATGGGAACTTGCTATTTAACAGTTCTCGTATTTTCTAGGAGCCAAAGTTTTGGGGCCCACATGTTAGAGTTAACTACATATACGTGGTCCTTGTGAGCTCACAATCCCTTTGAGCTTCATTTTGACGACATGCAAGTGTTTCATGCAAATGCTATTTTTAGCAGTTAGAGTTACAAGGCTTACATGTTGAATTAGAGCACATATCCGGTTTCTTTGCATGAAGATGGGTCTATTGAAACTATTTTCAGTGACATGTGAGTAATTGTTATTTTTAGCAATGTCTATTTTTAGACGTGCAATTAATAGAAATTGTTTCCATGGCCCCGAGGATTAGCTCAAGTAGTCATGAGCCAAATGTGAGATCTCTCCCTCGGAGTTAGGTAGGTCACGGGTTCGACTCTCTTGATCCCCTCAAGATTAGGCTTCATAATCAAGGATGATGGTTTACCCTATTTCCCATCCATGGATCATGGGGAAGTACTCAGAGGGTTTTCTATGAGGTTTTCTTGGAAAAAAATGTTCCATGACTATTATCTTCACATTCCGAGACTCCTATTTTTTAGGAGGAGAAACTAATATTTTTAGCAGGTCTATTTTTAGCAAGTAGAGCGGCAACATCATGGTTACGATGTGCAATGTTCGATTTGTCGTTGGGTTTCAATTTGGATGGAAGATTTGTGGTTAGATTTCAGGATGATCGTCAATAGGTGGCATTTGCTTCACATTTGGACATGTGGCAACTAAATTTAAATATACCAGAGTGCTCATGATGGTTGATTTATGATGTGGTATTTATGACATAATCCAAATGCACCAAATTAATTTCCTAAGCTATCTTTGCTCTATTTGGAGGTTCGAGTTCACTAGTTTAGCATGTGCATGAATGTGAGTTGTGATTCCAAAAAAGTTCAAATTAACTCCAAGACTTATCCACTTAAATCTAGCTTGCATTTTCCCTTTAGATATTGGAAATTATAAAATGGATATTTGCATGCATGGAGAGAGTTTGCATACCTTTTATTTGCACACCTTGGTCTAATTTGGCATTGGGACAGGTCGAGTTGTGCATGTATGAGTGCATGATTTATGGCTAAGTTTACTAGTGTAGTGCATGGTTCAGAGAGGGAGTTAGTACGACATGCAAGGGATTGACTTGGAGTTTGATCCCCTCCTTATCTCACACCTCTAGAGCACATGAATTGGGAGCCTCTTCTCCCATACTTCTATAAAGGACAACTAGAGACCATCATTTTACATATTGGATACTTTTTGACAAGTTTTAGGAGCACTTCTTCCATCCTTCTAGACTTGATGACACTTTCAATATTGTAGGCCAGAGTTTGATAGAGAAGCCCCTAGTTTATTTGTATCTATCATTGATTCCAACCTCTATGCTAATATTTTAGACAAGTTCTTATATGCTTTTTTCTATCTCTTTAAATTCCGTGGTTGTTTCCTGAGAGCTATCATGTGGTAGGAATTGTGTTGTTACTTTCGTGCACTAGTTTTGAATTGTTCTTTCACTCAAGACGCATATTCTATTTCTCGTGCATTTGTTTTGAATCATTCTTTCACTGAAAGTGCATGTTCTTATCTATTCATTTCCATTTGCTGCTAAAATTTACTTTAAGAAACTAATCCCACCTTTTGTAATTTATTTATGAATTTTTACCTTGTTCTGGGGTGCTTTTTGGGTGTTGAGAGAAATTTAGTGTGCTGATTTCTCAAGTTTACATGTAGATTTACACTAAAAAATAACAAACATAAAACCCTGGGGACAACCCCCTATGGCTTGAAAAGCATCAACCCAAACGAAGAGGCATCTAGTGGTGACAAATTGCCTATAATTATTACTTGGATCTTTTCTTTCTTCTTAGTGCAGATTTACATGATAACAAATTTGTGTTGTTGATGGGGAAATTGTCAAATCCTCGGACATTAGTAGCTTGTGGCTACATGAGATCGGTGAGATCTAACTTATTTAATTTATATTTTCTATCTCACTTGGTGACTCCATTGGTGAAGGACCAAGATAGTTGCACATATAATAATTCTATAATGATTGATCATGGGTGTTGAATTCATACAACAAATGCAAGATAATATATCCTTAGTAGAGGAGTTCTCTCACATTAAGGGAGAAGATGAAACTATTCTTGTTTTTCATGTTAGATTTGTCGAGGAATTGCATAAGATTCATCCCTCATTTTGAGCAAGAAATGCTTTAGTAAATTTTGTATTTACTTTTGATTCGGAGTTTCATTCCCTCTTATGGAGTGAAAATCCAACGAATTTAGGGACATCGTTCTGCACTGCCCAAAGAGTGCAACAATTCCTTTCGTTTTTCCTTTGTACCTTGTATAACCACCTGGAATTAATCACTAACTTACCCTTTGGTCTCGATACAATCTCCCAAGGCCAAACATCATTCTTCGATATGGAGTTATATTCCTCCATCGTGGCATCCCGCAACATCTACTCCATACTTACCTTCTCAAAATTGGAAGGCTCTACATCAATGATGGAAGACATCAATGCAACATAATTAGGAAACTTCTTAGGAGGATGAATCACCTGAAAAGAAGCCTTTGGAGTTCCTACTCTCTCATGTGCCTCTTACAATGAGCTTCTTGGTTGTACTAGGTGGTGTTGAGGTATCTACTCCTACTTTGGAAATTGGCTGATATATAGTTGGTTTTGTTGTACTTTGCAAATCTTATCTTGGTGTGGCAATTTGTTTACCCTCCTCAACCTCTGTATGAGGCTCATAAGACTTAGAGGACAAAGCATCCTCATCAAACTTCGCTTCTTGACTTACCATTGTCTTCAATTGTGCTGGAAGATAAATTTGGTAAGCCTTGGAGGTCTCACTGTATCCTACAAAAAACCCTTCATACTAAAAGTTTCAAGCTTAGATCTCTTCTCATCAAGTATATGAATATATACAAGACAACCAAAAGCATGAAAATGAGATACCTTTGGTTTCTCACCAATGAAGGATTCTTCTACCGTCTTGTCCTTCGAGATCCTGTGAAGATGCTTGTTCAAAATGTAGACAGTTGTACTGCATGCTTCTTCTTCAAGCTTAGATCTCTTCTCATCAAGTATATGAATATATACAAGACAACCAAAAGCATGAAAATGAGATACCTTTGGTTTCTCACCAATGAAGGATTCTTCTACCGTCTTGTCCTTCGAGATC
Organism: Picea abies; assembly: GCA_900067695.1. Taxonomy (NCBI): domain Eukaryota; kingdom Viridiplantae; phylum Streptophyta; class Pinopsida; order Pinales; family Pinaceae; genus Picea; species Picea abies. Next base: position 1,890 of record CBVK0103064340.1, on the reverse strand, counting down.
CTGTGAAGATGCTTGTTCAAAATGTAGACAGTTGTACTGCATGCTTCTTCACAAAGAAACATGGGCAAATCTAGATCATCAATCATAGCCTTGGTTGTCTTTATGATGGACCTATTATTCCTCTTTGCAACCCCACTATACTGATGGTTGTAAGGTACTATTAGCTCCTTCTTGATTCCTTCATCCTTGCAAAAGGAATCAAACTCCCTGGAGATATACTCTCCTCCATTATTTGATGTCAACGCCTTAATCTTTCCCTGGAGATATACTCTCCTCCATTATTTGATGTCAACGCCTTAATCTTCTTACCTATTTGGTTCTCCAAAAGAACTTTGAATTGTTGGAACCTATTGAAGGTTTCATCCTTGATCTTCATAAAATATATACAGGTGATTCTATAGGAATCATTAATAAACAAAACATAAGAAATGTTACTTGTCAATGAAGTTGATCGCATAGGTTCACACACATTTGAATGAATTGGATCAAGAATCCCTCTTGATATGTGCTCACTGTGAGGGAAAGTAGTCTTGGCATGCTTGTTGAGTGCATAGCCCTTGCACACTCCTACCTTTTCTATCTTGGAGTTCAATTCCCTTCACCATGTCCTTCAAGAGGGGTAATACTCCATAGTATAGATGACCAAATATATTGTCCCAAAGCTCGCACAGTTGGTCATTGTCATGCACTAGGGCTCCATGTTTGATCAGATCAACAAGGAATTTGTAAAGGCCACCCTCTCGCATACCTCTGGCCAAAAATCAACTAGGATCCTTGATGTGATTTCTAATAATAACTTGTTGATCATTAAACTCAAACACACATCTAAGATTTGTCATGGTTGAAACTGAAAGTAAATTCTTTGTTAAACCAGGAACATAAAATATTATTGAGCTCAAGAACATCACTTGAAGGCATGCAAAAAGAGACTAAACCTATCCCTATAACTGGATATGTGGTATCATCACCCAACTCCACCTGCATGCAAGCCCCTTGGTCTTGAAGTCTATTGATCGCCTTCTTATTGAAGGTCATGTGTCTTGAGGCTCCGTTGTCCACATACCACCCTACACTAGAAAAGTGTTAGTGGAAAGACACAAAACTATGGAGAAGGCAATCTTAAGCTTGGATGAAATCTCATCCACTTCTAAAACTTCTACATTCCCTATAAATTAACTCTATTGTTGTTTTTCTTTCCCCTTTTTCTTCTCAAGACAACGAGAAGCATGGTGGCCTTATTTGTGCCACTTGAAGCACTTCATGTGACTCAAGTCTTTCTTTCCCTAGTTTGAGCCTTGAGGAACCTGAATCCTTCTCCTCCTAATCCCTCCCAAGTCCTCCTTTCTTACCAGCTTTCCTCATCTTCTCAATGAGAGCTAGGTTCTAACCCTCCTCCACACTAGCTAAAATAGTGTCCAGTCTAGTCTCCTCCTAGATGAAATCATCTTAAAGCTTCTCAAAAGTGGGAAGATTTTCACGAGAACAGACTACCCAAACAAATGGATCCCAAGATGAGGAGAAACCATTTAAAACGGTGGGCACCAACTCATTCTCCACCTTCACCCAATGTTATTAGAACCAAAAACCAGTCCAGACCAGTCGACCCCAAAAATTCAAAACTGAACCAGACCAGAAAAAAAATTGGTCAATCAAAAAATACATAAAATATTCAAATTTTGAAAAAAACATATATATCATGTACATCAATACGAATCCAAACCATTTATACACAAATATGCAAAGATTCTTATTTATATAGCAAGTAAGAGTGCATATAACCAAAATAGCACCAAGTGCAATACATATCTGAAGTTCTAAACAAAAATACATCAATAAAGAAGCTCTAAATGCCCTCTAGAGTCCAAAAATAAGCATAGTATATTGTATGAT
>CBVK0103064323.1:0-36626 GCA_900067695.1 Picea abies | reverse complement strand
GGTTATCACCTCGGGAAGTTAGTGCAATTCTCCTGATATTGATGGGACACAAGGGGTGGAATATCCGGGATTGATGAACAGTTAAGTACTCGGAGTTAGCAGCTGAGGGTCGTTGAGTCATCTTCTTATGTTCTTCCTGGTTGCGTCGTGCTCATCGTCAGGTGGCGACGCAGAGTCGAATAGGTGGTTGTTGTTGTCAAATGGCGTCGTACAGTTCAGTATGTCACTACTTTGCACACATGCACACACCTTAAAAAAAAAAAAATTTGCACCTGTTACTAGATTGGTTGTCGTAACAAGGTAGTTCGTTACACTTGTCAATGTTATAGTGGTGCAAGGCTTGTTAAATTTCAATATGCTTTTTGGGCATGATTATGTATAATTTATGAATGTTGTGGTTTCTACGCTCTTTCAAGTGATGCATTTCCATAACAATGGAAACATTGTCACTATCAACCAACTGGCATATGATAATCACCATCCTAATTTGAAATTAGTTCAGGATACCCCTTTATATGTTCCTAGTGTTTGTGTAGACTCTACCATGCCATGGGTTAATTATGTGGTGTCTTATCCTTGATGTTCAATTGCTTCTAAGCAGGAACCCATGCAATTATGTTTTCCTTCTCGAGACATGGACTCAACAATTGATCAATTTTGTTATCCAATGGGGGAATGAGAGCCCTTGCTTCCCCCTTTTGGTTTGAGTGGTATTGAGTCTCCTTTTGAGTCTGATCTCGTTGTTTGTAGATCCTCAATCCCTCGTGCTTCTGTTTCTTCACTGATAGAATCTACCAATCCTAGCCAGAACCTTCATCATCATATGGAATATGGTCAATTTAACTCTCCCTTTGGGACTCTCGACCCTCCTCATTCGTGCGATTTCTCATATTTTGAGTTTCCTTCGGATGAGGCTATCCGTGAAGCCATGACTATGGTTTCTATATTATGAGAAGACTTACATGATGGTTTTTGTTTTCTTCCCTTTGGGGAGAGTTTCTAGGTTGACTATCGAAGTGAATCTTGGTTAGAGCCTAGCAGCAGGATCTACCTGAACTACTACCATGCATGAGTTGTAAGGATGTTTGTTTCTTTATACCATATTGTACAGTACATGTTTTTTGTTTTCAAGTTTTTTATTAAATAACACCTCTTATTTTCCGAAGTTTTTATCTATATTGGATTTATTAACTTCTGGAAGAATGTTATTAGCCTTATATGAAAGATCTTGGGGACATTTTTTTGTTGACATTTTTTCATTGTATCTATCTGTTCTGATAGGTATTGACCTCAAAACTGGAATATAGGTTAGTTTTTTCCCTACTTTCATTTTTTTCATTATCCATTTCTTGGTTCATTCTGCCTTAGTATTAACCCCACTGAATTGTGACACTGTCCTTCCGTGTTGATCAATGTGTTGTACTTTATGTGGTAGAGCCTTCCTTCCATGGGAATCATAGTTAGAGCCTTGTTTTCCATTTGGTTACCATGCCAAATTACTTCATAGGCATGAGAGTCCTTTTAGTCCCGCAATGACTTTGCAATTAAGCCTCATCTTCTTCTTAGTCATCATTCTCGGCCTTTAGCATGGGACTCCTCTAGAGCATGGTTTGTTGTCTTTCAATCTCACTTAAAATATGAAAGCAACATCTAACAAGAATTTATTTATCCTTTTTGAACTCATTTATATTACTTAAGAAAACGATCCCCCCTGGAGTCTTCTTTAATCCCTTTTCAGACTCTCTAAAATTGAAAATATTGTCGAGTGATCTTGTTTCCCTTCATGCTCATCAAAATGAAATTTGAAGTCACATTTGTCCGGTGATAGTTTACCCATTGTTTGGTCTGCATGGCTATTTTTATGAAAAATGTATGCCCTAGGAGCTATGGTTTGACAGGAAAGTTTTCTCAGGTATAGGTTTACCCCTTTTCGGACTTGAGGGACTAAATTTGAGAAAAAAGGGTCGAGTATTATTTAATCCCTTTTCAGACTCCCTAAACAAGAAATTATCACTGAGTGACCTTGTTCCTTTTGCACACGTTAATTGGTTCAGAAGGAATATCTATTTGACATAATTTTAACTATTTTTACGACCAATAGATTACCGAGGAAAAAGGTACACCTTGGCAGACATGTCTCAATGGGAGAGTTATCCTAGGTTATGTTTTATAATTTTTTGAGCTTAGGGGACTACATTACAAAAAAAGACGGTGAGTCCATAGTTAATCTCTTTTCAGACTCCTTAAAATTGAAAATATAGTCGATTGATCTTGTCTCTATCACACTTGTTAAAATGGTTTTCAAGAGATGTCCTTTCAGTATAAGTTTAACCCTTTTTTGGACTGAATGGACTAACTATGAAAAAGGAATACTCTGGTTGTAGTGACTAGAATATTTTTCCTTGGTATGATTTTATTCTTTTTCGGGCCCTGGAGACTAACCTTATGAAAAAGATCACTCGAGAGTCTTCTTTTAGGGATTTTTACTCTCTAAAAGTGAAAAACCACTGATACTACCTTCTCTGGGATCATAAAACTTTACATTGAAGGAGTCTTCTTGTGTCATGTTGTAATCGCATCACATGTCTCATCGTTGCGTCTCTAGCCTAATGTTGGCTTCATGTTGCTATTACTGAACCTTTAGAGCATTCCTTAGGTGCAAGCCTTGTATCATCTTTTTCCTTTGTGATATGACACCTTCACCCATGGAGGAATTTTCCCAAGTGTCCTTATCTTGCACATGTCTCCTAGCACCGAGCATCAGTATGTTCCATGTTCTTGGAACTAGTTTGATTTCCCACGACACTCATTCCTCCTTTGTAATATAGAATTCTTTTATTCTTTCTCAATCTCATTACATTTTTTGAAAAGGACAAAAACATAAAGTATTACAAAAAGAGGGGACAAGATATACGTTCTCTTTTATTAGTAGAAAGATAGTCTCCCTTGGACAAAGCACATCCTTTCATTTCTTCTGCAAGCAATGGGATCTAGTATGAACTTAGGAAGTTATTCTCATTACATAGAGACATTTCCTCCTCCGTTTGGTTACTATTCCAAACATATGGAGAGTTTGTGGTGCCTCCTATGTCACAGACTTATGTCAATAATATGTTGCCTAAGTCTCATCATTTTGTTGTTCTTTTTTCCAAGGGAAGTTCTCCAACCTCAGTTGACCATTCTGCAATTAGTCTCTTTACCTTCATGAGTCACCCATCCCAAGAATCCAGTCAAGTTCATATTCAGAATCAACGAAGTTCGGTACCTTTTGTTCAAGTTCTTTCAGTATTTTTTTTTATGGTTTGTTGAATACCTTAGGGTAGTGATCCCTACACTCCTATTAAACTCCTACCTAATATTTGAATACCTTGAAGATATTTCTCGAGTTATGAAGCTACCACCTCCAATTACATGCATTGATGCTTATGGAAGATGCATATCACATTGTATTTGTATCTCTTCAGCTGATTTTGAGATGCAACTGTGTTGTGTATTGTTCGCAGCTACTATCTATATAAACATTCTTATTTTTCTCGTAGTCATGATTATTTTATATGACATGGATCTGTAGTGTACTTGATTGGAAACCATTCTTAGTTTATCTCGAGCATGGGTATTCCCACCTCAGAGAGATTATCATTATTTTGCATATGAAACTCTCGTGAATACTCGTCTTGCGCTTACTCAACTTCGTGCCTTCCCACTATATAAATGTGTTGTAATGTATTCCAACCATTAGTTGTTGTTATGACCTCACACATTACAGGGCATCTAGTATAGTCCAAAAATTCCATATCTATGCATCCAAGACATTTTCCCATCCATTTGCATCCTTTTCCAATCATATTGTTGAGGTTTCCTTCAAAAAATATTTTTTTGCATAGTGTACACACTATGTTACACTATCATCCCACATACATATGTGTGTTGCATGCTAATTTTCCCGCATACATACACATGCTTCATGCTAGTCATCCCGTGTTTACTCCCCAAAAAATGCAAAAAATATAAAATTACATGTATTTTGGCGGAGTTTACAGGCTATGAAGGGTTTCCTAACCATTTTATCCACTGTATCCCTTCCCCAAACTGAATAACCATATTTTTATCATATAAAAATGGGTCTACAAGATTCATTTCAAGATATGAACAAGAGGACAAGAAAACACTGCCAAAATATTTTCTCTCTCATTTCCCATGTTTTGCATCTTTCTTTGAGTTTTATCCTCAGTTCCATTCCATCCATTCTCCCTATGCAACCCTTCCTACTTCACATATTGGCATGTTGGTTGTGAGAATTCTATGTGGGATTCGTGCACTTGGAGTCACGATAGAGAAGCCCGAACTTGGTTCATAGAGCGGTGTCAACAAGAAATCATCTTGTTTATGAATAAAAGAGATTGTCTTTGTCCCAAAAATTTATGTGTACATGTTCTTATCGACTTGATTATTTACATTTATATTTAGGATTTTAAGTGATCACTAGAGATTTTATATGCTATTGTGTTGTGTTTTTGGTTTGTTGCAGGTCAAATTTGGGAGGAGATATGTGATTTGTTATCAGATTATTCGGTAAGTGCAGACACAAACGAATCTCCTTAGATCCCATTGGAAACTAGAACAAAATAGAACATAATGCACACTTCTCCTTAAACTTCATTATCATATGAACTAGTTTAATGAGATACAAGTGACATACCTTTTAAACAATGCCTGATCCTCGCTAGTGTTGTCCTTGTAGCTCCTTCCTTGGGTTTGCAGAATAGTAAGCCTATCTAGGAATCACAGACCAACAAAGAGGGAAAACAAAGATACATGTATTCTAATGAATTCTATGCATATGATCAAGGAATTATACAATAGAAGACAAGATTCTTATATAGGGAAGAAATACATTACTATATTAAGTGAATAGAAAGTGGAGAATACAACCCATGCCTTGATGTTTCAAGGTCCCCTTTCGATGGCTCTTTGCTTCAACACACACTCCTTTGCTCCAATGCCTTGAATGAAGAATATCCACAATCTAACTTGAAGAACTAAATCAAATCTCTCAAGCATAATCTAAAGTAGAACTCTCCATACAATTCTTAGCCTATTCAACATTAGCATTTTCCATGAGAGATCCCTCTTTATATAGTGTGAAAGAGATATGGATGAGGATATTAGGATGATCCCACAAAATCAGAGAAGTGATTAACATCTAAATCGATTGGAGGCCACCTCATCTTCTAGAAGATTCCCTTCTAGAACATTCATGAAATCTGACTTTTCTCATGCTTTAAGCATCGTCTTCCCTACTCACAAGAATCATGTGAAAACGTCGTAGTACAAGTATAGTGAAGAGTATTACGATAAGGCATCATCGCACCCTATGCATATAGTAGGGTGTGACAACCTTCTTTCATATGGTTTTTGGAAAAGGAAAGAAAATCACTTTTACCATGGAGAAAGTATCTTTTAATATTTTTTAGGGAACATGAACACATGTTGTCAGGTGATCACTGAGGTGACCAAAATAATGTGTAACATAATCTAAGAGGAAACAACAAGTGGAAGAGGTCTACATTAGCCAAAAGGATTCAAGGTGCTCTTCTTAACATTCTCTTCCCTCTCTTTTATCACTTAGTCAGGATTGTTTTGGGGTATATTAGAGATAAGTTAGTATTTTAGGGGGTTGTCGCTCTGCCTATTCCTTAAACCTATTTTAGGGGGATTTTTCCCCATAGGAGATGCAACAACACATGCTCAGGAGATCATGAATAATTTTGTACCCAAGGAGTCTAATGCAGGAGCATCAACCCCCCCTCCCAAGTCAATTTCTATTTTCAACCTTTCAGAAGGTGAGGACGTGGCGAAGAACTATAAAAGGACATGATTTATATTAGATATTTTCTTAAATAATAGGTTTTTTTTTAAGACTGTTCTATTAAGTAAATATTGAGTGATTGTTAAGTGATATTGTTGAGTGTAGATCAGATCCTTTCAATGATCTGATCCCTATTATGATTATGGTTATAAATGGAATCTTCGGGCATTTGTAAAGTGATACTACATAATGTAAAATCTAGGATGGGACCTTATCATCCATACATGATGTAATCGAGCTCAAATAGGAAAAGGAAATTGTATAATCAACGTGTTGGAATTATTCTAGTTTGTGTGTAACTTTTATTCAGGAATTATATGTTTGATCGAGTGAGTGTGATTATTGTGATACAAACCCGTGTTGTAAGTTATTGATAGTCCATTGATCACTATAAGGATCGATGGTGATCTGAAGATAGGTGTAACCATTGGATCTGGAGTCAATATTAACGTAGGTCGTCATATTTCCACCGGAAGCCATAAATAATATCAACCCTCGATCATGGAAAGGTGGAGATCAATGACTGTGGTGGGTTTCACATAGTAATTAAGCACACAAGTTATTAAAATCTCAATATGCGAAATCATATAGATCGTATATTTCTAATCCATGCATAATTTGATTATGGATTTCGGGGGAATATTGTATCAAGATTTGGAGCAAGGCCTTTGGCCCCCGAAAAACTCTAGATCTTTTCATCTCAATGACTAAACAAAAAACCATTGTCAATTTTGAAATAGTGATAAGCGTTTGTTTGGCTTAGTGCTTGGCCACAACATGTGGTCATCTGGAATGTAGACCCAGGTTCAAGAGAATAGGCATATGCTTTGGAAGATAAGCATCTTGGAGCCAATACAAGAATAATGAGGCACTATTGTAGGAACGAGATAGGAATTGAGGTTGTTTCAAGGATTGTTACAATATTTATGTGGGCCCATAACCCACAAGTCTGACAATTCGAAGGACCCCTAGGTTTTGTTTTCATCAAAATGAATAGCACATTATGGGAATATATGTACAAAATCCGTAGAGATATAAGAAACAACACACACATATACAATTGGCGAGATTAAGAAGCTGAGAACTGTATTTTAATTCTCCACACAAGGAAAGGTGTCTACAAGTTTGGAGGAGGTAGGATGATGGTTTTGATATTCAAATGAGACTGTATATTCCATACAAACAAGGTAAATGGTTTCGTGTATTTTTTAAATTTGTATGTCCCTAAGTGTTAAATGAAATTACACAAGGTTTATCCTAAATACTAACATAGATCCATCTTAGCTTTGGATCTATGAAGAATTGAGAGGGATTAAAAAAAAAATGAAATGTAAACCTTTCGGTACTTAAAATATCTTGAGTTAAGATGGATCTATGATGGTTTTCTTCACACAAACACACACACACACACACACACACACACACACACACACACACATTATTTTAGTAGTTTGGTATAAAATTTTAAAACTTGGACGATCTTTCATGGGATAGAAAAATGGGATGAAAGTTACATGGGATGGACTTTACAATCTATTCAATACTAGGATGTTTAATGTACCTAGATTATCTTGGTGCAACAATAACATAACCATCATAACCATTCATGAGTTTCCTAAGGTTGCAAATGTATGCTTGCAAACTGTGGAGGATAGAAAAAAAAGGTAACTTCTGACATCCAAATCATGTTTGACCTGACATTTAACTCATTTGTAACATACGACATATTTGGTTTTGTTATCATGCATTTCTTATGGCACCTCTTCTAATTGTTAGATAAATATTATCATTTAAAGCATGCATATTCAACACTATAGTACATATTGTAGGAACTTGTAGAGAATATGCTCATTGCTCATTTCCCATTGTTTATTTGACCACTATGGTATTGTCATGAAAATAATATATCTTCATATTCATAGTGTTGCAAAGGAATTAGTAGTGGAATTAGCTTCGCTTTGGATTGGCATATTCTATGCACTTCTTTGGGAAAGAAATTGACTCCTAGTATGTTGTCCTTCAAGCAAATTTTCTCTTTTTCAATGTGTAGTGTCCCCCATTTTATCTATTTCAAATTTGAATGCATGGTTTTCCCATCAAAAGGATTTCATTATGGAGGATAAATTTGGAACAAAGGAAGGTTGAAATTACAACCAACATAAAATAACGAAAAATTTAGAGTTTACATGGGTCATGATTGTACATTGACTAGATATTAGCTTAAAAGCCTATTTTAAATATATAATATGATCCAACATAAAGGTTTTCTATTTTTCTTTATCTGTTTCAAGTGGTAAGTACTAACACAAAAAAAATTGTTAAGGTTGATTTAAAGGAGTTCGAGACACTTTGACAATTTTTGTAATGTTCAATTTTCCATGGGTTGTTAGGCCAAAGTTTTGATCATAATTTTTTTGCATAGGAAATAGTTCTTGTTATGAAGTTTGCACCAATAGATAGCATTCCAACATGCACTCTCAATTTACAAATGAATTGAGACAATGTTTTTTTTTAATCTATTTTCTCTAGACTTTCATGTCAAGGTTCATCCTAAGGTGCATCACATTTTGTCTATATTTTGATTGTATTACTTACTTTTAATCAATTCTCTTTCTCTCTCAAAAACACCACCATAAAAAAATTGAGCTTGTAGAGTGAACCATTGTTGAATGCAGATAGGATCAATTTTAACTAGTGTTGGAAATTAGGTATCATAGTGAACTAAATGGATAATATATTCCTTTTATGTTTATCATGATAATATATGGGCTGATAATCCATATCCCTTAAGCTAAGCTACGAGGTTATAATCCCAATCCCCTACTTCTATTTGGTTGAGGTAATAAGCCCCCTAAGCTACGTGTTGGGCTGGTAAGCATCCCGACCTCCATAGTTGGTTGTTGCGCTGGGTAGAGTAGGATTCTTAATTAAAGGACCACCTTCTCGCACATTCTCTTTTATAAAATATGGTCTCTCAGGCACTTTGTCCCTGTCTCCCTTTACTGACCTTGTACACCTACCTACACTGCCCTTCTCCTCTTGTTGGGGCTTGCCTGAGCAGCATTGAGACTATGACCTAGTATATTGCAATGAATGCTCTTTTGGTAAAAAATTATATTAATAAAGTATTCATGTTATATGGTGGATAACCTTGTTAAAATAGGAGTTGTAGATTCAAATTTTAAAGAGGAACTTGTTAAAATAGGAGTTGTAGATTCAAATTTTAAAGAGGAACTTGTTAAAATAGGAGTTGTAGATTCAAAATCTTAGTAATAAAGGTTATAATTTTTAACCATAAAAGATACATGCTCTTGAATTTTGAGAAAATATATATTCGATTTTGTACATTTGGTTGGTTCCTTATTATAGCATATATGTTATTAATAATTCATAGTAAACTCATTTAATGCAATGAGGCATGCCAATATTTGTTTTTTGTAAATTTGAATGTAATTAAAATTTTCTAGACCATAGTAGTACTTAAACCCAATTTTACCTTTCTCTTGTTGATTCCTTTGTGAGATTATTTCATATTTTAATTTTTTTTTAGGTTGTTGAGACATAGTAGTTCCTAACCTCAAATTTCCCTTTCTATGATTGTTTCACTTTATGAGATCATTTCATATTTTACATTTTTTTCTTCATATATCCACATATTTCTAGGTTTTTAAGACCATAGTAATGCCTAACCTCAATTTCCTTTTCTCTTATCGATTCCTTTTTATGAGATCATTTCCGATTTTACAATTTTTGTTCTCTTATATGCACTTATTTCTTTCTATACATTTCACACCTCCTTAGTTCACACCTCTTTAGTAAATTGTACTTTGTGTATTTAGGGATTCTCGTATGTTTTGGTTACATATCATTTGTAACCATTCTTTCAAAAGTTGGAGGATGCTTTATATTGAGACCCATTACTTTTGGGGAATAACTGGTAATAATGGGTCATGCTATAGATATTGAGACCCATTACTTTTGGGGAATAACTGGTAATAATGGGTCATGCTATAGATATTTGGATGTATAAATTCCATTTTGATTTGAATTGGAGGATGCTTTATAGTGAGACCCATTACTTTTGGGGAATAACTGGTAATAATGGGTCATGCTATAGATATTTGGATGTATAAATTCCATTTTGATTTGAACATGTGTCTAGGAAGTAGTCCGCACAAATGATTTGTCTGCTCTTATCAAATATTTCATCATCTTTCTCTTTCAAGAAAGAAACTTCTAAAGTTTGTAATAAGCTTTCCATTGTTTAGTACAAACTTTCCATTGTTTAGTTTATGTTTTGATTCCTTCCTATCAGGATTGAATTCAAAAGGAGAAAATTCTTGATTTATAATTTGCTGCAATTTTGACTCATTTAGGGATATATCAAGTAATGTTTTCCATCACATTCCACAAGTTTCACAATTTTTTTTTGAATTAGTGGGCCAAAATAAAATGAACCATATAGAGATGTCATATGCATATTTTCTTCAATTTTCAAAATCCTTGCAGGAGCATTTTCCCTCATAATCAATCATGTGAAGCAGACGTAAGAGTCTCTTGGTTTTTTTTTAAGAAAGGGAGTTGGTTCCCTAATGATATTGATAAATTATTGTAATTTCCTAAGTTTGCTTAATTAAATATGTAAGAGGAGCGGTTGGTTTGAGGTTATTATATGTAATCGAATCTGTTGTGTTTGGAAAGATATCGAGAGTGGATAGGAGATATGTGAGAGATCTCAGGGATTGGTTGAGGAATTTTTTGGATCTAAACCAATTTTGGTTTCAAACCTATTGTGTATGTAAATGATTGTAAATCTACGAGAAAAAAATAGATTCTATGAGTGAGGTGTGAGTAGGATTAGAGAGTGGAGTGTGTGGTTTTGGCCAATCATGGTTGATGGTCAACCAACGACCTCTAATTGTAAATTAGACCTGGAGGTTGAGAGCCTTATGTAATTATGTGTGTGAATTTGAATCTTGTACAGATCACCTATGAATGGTAAAGTATGGACTCTGTACTGTGGGTGTGATATTTCTATGTATGAGATGAGTTAACCAACTGATTAAGATTAGAATCTTTGTGGAGAATTCCTGTATGTTTGTATATGTTTGCAGGAACAAAGAAATGATGGATAGAGATTGAGGATGAAGTCAATTTCAATCATAACTCGTAAATAGATCTAAACACATGGGTAAACAGAGATCGATTTTCGTTGTGTTGTTTAAAAACAAGGGTTCGAGATTGGATTGGATATGGTGAATCAAGTCTTTTATATTGTAATTACGTTGGCTTGAATTCTGGAATGGTAGTCTGCATTGAAAGCAAGGGATTTTTCTGTGTTGAAATTGTGTTGGCACCCTGCATTGGGAAAATTTATTGTTGAATTAAAATTATGGTCAGGCATTGGCAAGACCGAGCAATCAAAATGTGACCAAGGCCTGGTCAAACTCTGAGGAATCACTGCGGAGAAATTGGTTTAATAGAAACACAACTTGGTAAGGTTATAACGCTGCGTTGGAAGATATGTGGTCTTTCATTGGTTTATGCAAATCCAGTTTTGAAGTATTGAGTTGAAGGGCATGGGGGCAGGGTATTTGTTGGAAATATTACAAGAATCATTGGTCATTTTGTTTGGCAAAACTACATGCCCAACTTATGATCAGGTGTGCGCTCAGTTACTACATGGTTTCTGAGAAACCATTGATTTCTTTGAAAACCTTGGTTTGTGATTGATTTTAATGCCACGGTTTTTGCTAATAGTTGATGGTAAATGCATTTGGTTGCACACTGTCTTAATGATCTTATGGTATTGGTAAGAGCGCATAGATATTTGATTTCCAAATGGTGTAGAAAATGGGAGTGTGGTTGGCCACTGGTTTTATGAAGCCATGTGTTTATTTATTGAATGGTTTAGTGAATGGTATGCAGCTATGGCATGATTTTGATGATGCATAAGTTATTAAAACATATATTTTTTAAAATATTTGATTGGGTTGAAGTTCGTTTGAAGGAAATCAATATTTATGGATGAATGGTTTTTCATCAAAACCATGAGTTGAAATTATATACCATGGGAAGATTTCCAATGTTTATGGTGAGCTTGATAATTTGGTGGGCATAAGAAATTTACACAGGTAGGTGTATTTAATTGATATGAGTCCAATATTATCCAAATGATTCAAGCATGGACATGTTTAAGAATGGAATGCACAATGATTGGATGTGCGAAAAAAGGGTAATTGGTGCTAGGGAGACAAGGTGGCATCATTAGTGGTATAAAACCGCAATTACGCTCTTTGGAATTAAGAAGCAGGACAATTGGTTGTGTTAGCTCCCAAAATGAATCAGTCACTATGGTTGCATTTTGTGGTTGATAGCATGGTTATTGGTAGTTTTCTCAAATTTGGTTTTGAGTTTTTCTAGTAGCAAAACTTAGGTTTTGATTTTTGTCTTAGAAATAAGACGACCCATAAAGGTCTTTTCTTTAAAATTTCCATAAAAAATGCTTTCAACGGCTAACGCGTGTTTTAAAGATGATGGTTAGCTGGTGAAAGCGGTGATTTTCAACAACTAAGGAGCATTTCCGACGGGCCATTAGCTGGTGAAAGCAGGAATCACGTGTGTTCTCTCCACGTTTTAAAAAACAAATGATGACATGCTCAACCCACGTCATGCAATCATTATGATGCGCTGGTGAAAGTGGATAATGATGGAGATTTGGGTTTGCACGTCTAAATCGGATTGCAAAGCGGATCTCGTTCAAAAATGCATGGTTTGTGATCATGGAGTTGGAAATGGCGAATTTGAATCCATCATTACAGGTGAGGGAGCGGTATTACATGGTTGGTGACATCAAATCGCCGCACCATTTCCCCAACACGCATCACCCACAATTGTATGGTAAGTTTTCAATGTTGAAAAACAGAGCCGAGTATTTTCACCAACGCAAGACCTCGGCCCAAATAGCATATCGCAGTGTTTGGTGTGCAGAATTGTTTGGGGTTTTGAATTGCAAATGGCAAGGAGACGCAGTGGCTCTTTGTTGAGAAAAGAATTGGACAGTCCGTCCTTCCTATTAGCGATAAAAAATGCACTAACATTTTTGAAAGAATAATGCTTAATCTTGCAGGGCACTTTTCAATCCATTCCTGAGCTCCAAATGAAGATTTGAAAACACCATTGGAAAGTTTAGGATTTCTAGATGTCGATTGACTATTCAAGCATGAAAAACAGATTTTCTATGATCGAGAAATTTGATTTTAAAAAATCTGCTCTTTTCACCAGCTAATTCGCCGAAAATTTTGCTAGTTAGTTGGTGAAAGCTCCGCCTTTCACCAGCTTAGGAGCGGATTTGTCGGTAAATAAGCTGGTGAAAGCTCTGTTACGGCCAGAATCTTATGGTTTTTGCCCAGATTGAAGATTTTTTCATGAGAACGAATTGGAACCTCTTCTAAGACATTATTAATAAATTGTCAAATCTATCCAATCAACCACTTTTGGAAAATAAAGAGAAGAAGAGATGTACAAGTGTCATTTACCTTTTTCAAAAGCAAGATTTCAGGGATTTGAGA
Organism: Picea abies; assembly: GCA_900067695.1. Classification (NCBI taxonomy): domain Eukaryota; kingdom Viridiplantae; phylum Streptophyta; class Pinopsida; order Pinales; family Pinaceae; genus Picea; species Picea abies. The sequence goes on along the minus strand of CBVK0103064323.1, from coordinate 23,186 downwards.
ATTTTCACCAAATTCGAAATTATCTTCAAGAGATCGAATCTGGGGAGCCTTGGAAGGCTACAACTACACTTCATCAATTGTTACCTATTGGAAGATCATCAAATAAAGATTAGTCTTATTTTGTGGATCTCTCCCTAGTTTATTGTAATTGGATTTACTTTCTGTTTTGAAGATATAAGACCCATTATTCTAGGATCTGAGAACTGAAATGTAATGATATAAATATACAGACTCAAGATGATTGAAGGGGTTCAATTTTGGATACTCTTTGGCTATTGTACTAAGACACTTATTTTTCAATACAGAAACAATATTCTTTTGTTGTTAATGACAGATTTCTTCATCTATTCCATGTTCTGTACTTTATTTTAGTTTAGCTCAGCTTCTAAGAATTGTTAATTTCTTATTAAGCTCATGAACTTGAACTAAAGGAATTCTTGTTGGCTTGTATGATCCTACACACTGTTGTACTTGATTATCTAGATCAGTTTTCTCCATACCTTTTGATATTACTCTGTCTGTTCATTGATTCCTAAGAGCATTGTTTCATTCGATTGCATTGTGAGTTGTCTTTTCATTAGCTACTCTCTATTATCCCATTGATCCACACTTTCATTATTCATGATTTATAAAGTTACCAAGCATCCTTAGTCTACAACCCTAAGGAGTTTCTTGGAGTGCTAACAGGTTGTAGAAACATTAAATTTATACCCTGCAAGGGAGATTCAAGATACAAAATATCGATCTGGTAAGCAAGTGACTCTTTTTAGTTTTTAAATTAATCTGAAAGAATTGATGTGCAGGTAGGAACTCTTGGAGGAAGAGCGCACAAATTTCTGTTTTCAAAGAAAAATCAAAAGGAGGATTGTTTTCTTTTGAAGTAGAGGAGATCCGCAACAAATTATTGCACAGATAGTGACAATCCTAGTTGGGAAACATTTACGGTTCAGAATCATAGTGTGTAGTAGAAGAAAAAGTGCCATGAAGAATCTTAGATAAAAAATAAATAAAAAATGACACTGAAGTCTTGCAGATTGAAGGCTTATTCCATCTAAAGGAGGAATTGAGCAGGATTGAAAGATAATATCTTTGGATGACTCTTTATAGATGATTTTAAGGATGGAAATTTATCTCGTAGAAACCTTGATCAATCTTACTAGTCCATAATATGCAAAGTATAAAACTTTTGACGATATTTTTGTAAAAATATTCAAATTTCGAATGATTTCATATAGTTTCTATAAAATTTGGGCTATTTCTCATGTGAAAAAAATTTATTTTATAAAATTTGGGATAATTTTTTTTAGAAAAAATGGAAATTGGAAAATCTTTTTGTGAGAAAAAGCATGGAAAAATAGTCCATGGGCGATATATAGACCCTAAAAGTTTCTATGGGAATATTACAGGTATGAGTTTATAATCTAAAATTCTGGTCTTAAAACATTGTGGTTTCATATTGAGGAGGATTGTAGTAGCACTATAGCAGGGAGTTAAATTAAGAACAACCGAGTTATTAGAAGGAGTGAAGTTTTTGGTAGAACATAGTAGCAAGATAAATCGTTGAAGGAGAAAGAAGACAACATAGTTCTCAAAAGAAGAAATAGAAAGTGAGTAAAAGTGAAAAATCCATAGAGGAGCTGAAAAAGCTCAAGGAGGTTCTAGGAAGAAGAACTAGAAGGATACCAATAGGTTATGCTCATGAGGAAATACTAATGAGGTATTGAGTGCCAAGGAGAGGAGACTTTCTACAAAGAAAAGGCTTATTGTAGCTCATAAGTGAGTATGAATCTCACAAGGGGGAGGTGAAAATGACTATTGATAGTCATGTTAAGGGTTCAAAGAAAAGCCACAATCACATGAAAAAAAATGCCAAGGAAAATGGAAGTAGATGAGTCAAGAGGATTTTGACAGAGAATGGTTGAGCAGAAACAAAAACTCACCATGGTAATGATGCTATTAGAGGAAAGTGAGGGAGACCAGAGACATGTCTGGATACTAAAGAAGAAAAAGGCAAGATGGAATTTATTGTTGGTGAAGCTGGAACTCAAAGTAGCTGATTATGAGATGAAGATTTACATACGTGAACCTGAAAAAGGGTCATTCTTGGGAGATGAAAATGAGGAACCTGATGAGAAAGAAAAAGGAAAGATGGAATTTATTGTTGGTGAAGCTGAATCACAAAATGTATGCTAGAATGGAAGAAGAACTCAAAGTAGCTGATTATGAGATGAAGATTTACATATGTGAACCTGAAAAAGGGTCATTCTTGGGAGATGAAGATGAGGAACCTAATGAGTTTCTCATGGATAATTATTCATTGGGGATGATGCTAATAAAGGAGTCTTATGTTTTTTAAGCTAATAATTGGTGTATGTATGAATATTATGATAAATATGAAGACAAAAGCCCATATGCAACTGTAATGAAGATGAATGAAAACCTTAAAATTAAATATGATGATGAATACCTCTCAAATGAAGATAGTTTTCAACTATTATAGCAGAAGAAGCTCATAGATGTATTACTTAATGGAGGAGAAAATCAATTTAAAGATCACTTGGATGAAGAAGAGGAGAATCCACTTGCATTGCGCAAAAAAAATCAAGATTTGAAGACTGTTGGAGAGGACATCGGATATATTGATGATTTTGCAGCAGAGCTGAAGTTTTTTGAATATTGGTTGAACAATCCAAAGGTAGATGGAGATTGTAAACCAGTTGCAGGAACAAAGGATAAGTTAGGAATTCTAGAGAGAATGTGTGTACCAGAGGAGACATCAAATTACTTATGGGTTGAAGATGAATATAGTGAGTTAACATTTATTCTTTTAATGTGTGATAATGGATAACGAGATCTGGAATTTGTTTTCTGTAATGCATTTATTCCATTTAATAATTTTGAAAGTCAGGGTAGTGAGTATTCCATAAGGAAACAATAAGGATGGAGAAAACAATTGGATGCCTCAAACACTTTGAAAGTGACATTAGTTGAACACAGTTCATGTGAAAAACAGATTCAGGAGGACTTGGTTGACAAATGAAGACTTATGACCAAGAGCTCATAAAATTTTCTACTCGTCTGATGCACGAGCATTTTTCCTCCATAGTCAATCATGTGAAACAAACTTAGGGGTCTCTTGTTTTTTTTTTACGAAAGAGAGTTGGTTTCTAACAAAATTGATAAATTATTGTAATTTCCTAAGTTTGATTAATTAAGTATGTTAGAGGAGCGGTTGGTTTGAGGATAATTATATGTAATCGAATATGTTTTGTTTGGACTTATCTCGAGAGTTGATAGGAGATATGAGATAGATATATTAGGAATTGGTTGAGGATTTTATGGATCTGAACCAATTCTAGTTTCATACTTATTGTATATGTAAATGATTGTAAGTTTACCAGAAAAAAAGTAGTTTCTATGAAGGAGGTGTGAGTAGAATTAGAGAGTGGAGTGTGTGGTCTTAGCCAATCATGGATGATGTCCAACCAAAAACCTATAATTGTAAATCAGACTTGAAGGATGTGATCCTTATGTAATTATGTGTGTGAGTGTGAATCTTCTACAGATCACCTATGAATAATAAAGTATGGATCGTGTACCGTGGGTGTGAGATATTTGTGTGTGAGTTAACCAACTTATTGAGATTAGACTATTTGTGGAGAATTCATGTATGTTTGTAGGAACAAAAGAAAAAAGTTGGACAGAGATTGAGGATGAAGATAATTTTGATCATAACTCATAAAGAGATCTAAATACCTGGGTAACCAAAGATTGATATTCACTGCATTTTGTTGTTTAAAAACAAGGGTTGGAAATTAGATTCGATATGGTAACTAAAGATTGATATTCACTGCATTTTGTTGTTTAAAAACAAGGGTTGGAAATTAGATTCGATATGGTGAATTGAGTCCTTGATATTGTAATTACGTTGGATTGAATTTTGTAATGGTAGTCTGCGTTTAAAGCAAGGAAATTTTCTGTGTTGAAATCATGTTGGCACCCTGCATTTGGAAAAATCATTGTTGAATTAAAATTATGGTCAAGCATTGGAAAGACCCAACAAACAAAACGTGACCAATGCATGGTCAAGTTATGAGTTGGAATAGGTGAGGAGAAATTGGTTCAATAGAAATGCAACTTGATAAGGTTATAACTTTGTGTTTGAAGATATGTGGCGTTTCATTGGTTTATGAAAATCCAGTTTTGAAGTATTGAGTTGAAGGGCGTGGGGTAGACTGTTTGTTGGAAATATTACAAGAACCATTGTTCAATTCTTTTGGTAAAACTACATGCCCAACTTATGATCAGGTGTGCGCCTTTTTAGTACATGGTTTCTGAGAAACCATTGATTGTTTTGAAAACCTTGTTTTGTGATTTATTTTGATGCCAAGGTTTTGTTAACAGTTGATGGTAAATCCATTTGGTTGCACATCGTCTTCATGATCTTATGGTATTGGTAAGAGAGCATAGATATTTGATTTCCAAATGGTGTAGAAAATGGGAGTGTGGTTGGTAACCGGTTTTATGAAGCCATGTGTTGATTTATTGAATGGTATGCAGCCATGGCATGAGTTTGATGATGCATAGGTTATTAAAACATATATTGTTTTAAATATTAGATTGGGTTGAAGTTCGTTTGAAGGAAATCATTATTGACATGGTTTTCAGGAAAACCATGAGTTGAAATCATATACCATGGGAAGATTCCCAAATTCCCAATGTGTATGGTGAGCTTCATAATTTGGTGCCTTGACTCATAAAATGGTGAACTAGCCACCTGCCTGCAAATGGTTGCAAGGCACTAATAAATACTTATTTTTTATTATCTATCTATAAACTATAAATACTACTATAGGTGCTCCCTAGTTTAAAAGAGAAATCAACATGCATTGTCCTCTAAAGAAATATCCTTTACAACCTATATTATTTTTTTTCAGGCATTTTGATGCATCAATCATTGTTAATGAAATTATTGAAGTGACTGTCAAAGAGTATAAGTCGTGTCTCAGTTATTAACGATAATGAATGGCCACGTTCTTACAAAAAGTTGTTTTTTAATTTTAAAAACGGTTTGGCATATACGGAAGCTTTTATATGTAATTAATGTTACAAGGTGTAATTTTGCATGTTAAAATTTTGTTCCATATGTATTATAACTTCAATATGAAAGATGCAAAGTGGGTTTTACATTAGAAAAACTTTGGTTTACATTACAAGTTTCAACATGAAATCATATCTAAGCTCATAATTTATCATCATTATCAACATCATCATGAGGTATCAAGCTCTCATAATTTATTTGGAAAGGTGATGTCATAAAGTTTAAATGTGAAAATTAATTTCAACACATTACATATGGTTTTTGTATCTTTTTGTATCCCATGTTACTTACTTTAGACATTCACATTAGCATAAATATAGTGTCACATCTCAAGGTTGGCGATGAATGTGGTTTTAATGTCGAAAATGAATAGTTGGTATATTTTGACCATTGTTTCATAAGCTACTTGATCGTTCTTGATGTGGAATGTTGGGCACTTGATATGTTGCATATTTGGCACAATTTATTGCATTGTTATTGGATGAATTTGATAGTGGAATGTTGACTTGGAAAAGGAATTAATGTTTCTTGGGACACGAGTCTCATGCATTGAATGCATAGATGTGAGTTCTTCATTGGGTTTACCACCTTGTACATTTTGGAATTTCCATTCTATTTCTTTTGGAATTGAGCTCTCGAGATATTGTTAATTAGCCATGTTCATGACTATTTCATAGTGGAACTCGTTTTTGAAAAAATAAGCTAATAAAGGTATTTCTCTATAGCTATTCTTGTCAAATACATTCAAAATTTGCAGTAATAATTTGGTTATAGATACGTGTGATGGTGAATGGACTTCTGGTTTGCTTCTGGACTCATTCTATAGTCTTCCTTTCCTCCATAAAATAATTATATTAATGCACTCTCATTATTGGTCTTGATGTTTCATTTTCTTGCAAATAAATGGAAACTTGTTGAGTTTTGGCTCCTAGGGTTTTTTCCTTTGATATATTTAAATGCCAATATTGGTCACAAACTCTACTATATTGACGCAGTCCCAAATATTTTCCATTACTCTTGTCTTGAGTTTGAGTTCTATTGTTACTCTGCTTATAAAAATGGTTTCGCCACCTAGTTGCAAAAATGTTATATGTGTGAAGGATACTCTATGTAATTTTTGTTAGACTCTCTTCCTGAAGTTTGGGTTTACTAGTTTGAACCTATGTTTTATTTCCTCATTCATATTCTTCCTCGACAGATTTTGGTAAATTTGGTCATAATCGATTTGTTTAGATATACGCTCAACCAACTTTGAGCCATGCAAAATAAAAGAGATGGGTTATCCTCCATTGTAACCCTAGTATATGTACTTCCTCATAATGAAGAATTTTTCTCAAAATATAAATGGGTTTGAATCAGAGCCCTCATGTTCTTCAAAATTAACCTTTAGAATGAGAATTTAAAATGGTCAATGATAGTTCAATTTCTGGTCTTGGTTAAAATGGAAGGAAAATGAGAAATATGTTCTATTAGCAAACATAAATGCTTGTTGATGCATTCAACATGCTAGATATTTCATGGCTATACATGTATGTTGAGATACACACAAAAGTATGTTCATTTGGTTCTACTGACAAATGGAAATGGTTGTTGAAAGGTGATGTCCGATAAATAAAATGTTTTGGAATATTTTGGTCATACCCGAGGGATTTATTTACACACATGTTATTCAAATTGGTTTAGTTGGAATGCAAATACCCTAAACCATTTCTAGGTTTTTAAGGGTTATATAAATGGTTTGTTTGCTTGGGATTTAAAATTTCGCAATACAATTTTGAATCCTCACCGTGGAAAGTTTAAAATGGCGATGTATTGTGTCATCTCACTGGTTATTCATGCGTTGAGTTAAAAACACATGCATTCTATGATTGTTCCTAGTCTTTCCACTGCATTTCAATGTTTGGCAATTTCTGTAATCAACTCAGATATATTGCTAGAAGAAAATCAAATGGATTGATATAGGTTCACAAACGTTGGAATACTTGCAGATGGTTTTGAATTTAAAAAAAATGTGATTGATCCATATTTATAAATGGAACAAAATGAAATACAGATGTATAGAATATAAACACATAAATATATAGTAAAACTTGACTTCTATTAATAAAGAGAACCTACTAAAACTATAAAAATGCATACTAAAACAAACTTGCTCGAATGGTGGCAGCTTATATGTGAGAAGAGATGTGATGGATTTACGCATTTGAAAGAATATGCATACAATGAGGCTCCAAAGGACTTTTTAACATAAAACATAAATGCAAAAAATCTAAACATCCAAAAACCTAACCCCGAGAGATGAAAATTCAAAAGGTTTATGGGCCTCCATGGCAATAGTTGATATGTCAACTTCCCGAGGGCATAAATTTTTCCTATGATCTCCATTTGGGGCACTTGATACACCTTTGGAAAGGTATAGACGAGGAGTACATATTACATTTTTACTATAATCTACCTCCAACTACGTACAAGGATTTCGAGACCAAAAAATGTGTATTTGGGCCTCAAAAGGGCCCTAGAAGTTTGGGACCCAAAAAACTATAAAAAGAACTGCCAAAACAAAAATTGTTCTTTGAGCAAGTGGAATAGGTGGGTGGCCACCGATATCCACCTGGATTAGTGATGGTTTTGAAGATTAAATATTTGGATTTTATATCTACATGATCAAACCTCTCATACTTTCACTTTTAATTAATTATTCCCTCATTCCCAACTCCATTTATCATTTGAAGAGATCATTTATTTCCCCCTCTGTAATATAAAGATTGAATCTTGTATTTATCAGATTGATACTAATTTGAAGGGAAGAGTATTTGGTGGATAGTATGATGATCATAATAAGGTTACACAATGATGAAATTGATAGGTTGAGTTTTGTTCAGGGACAAATCCCTCCATATTTTCATTTTCCATGAGTCTTTCCTTGCTACGAGTTCCACTTTCATTTTAATTTATATCTCCTCACCTTGATGCACTATTGATGATAAATATCAGTGGTGATGGGTATTTTATGAGGCATGCATAAAGGCATTGTAGGAGGATAACGAGGCCTCACACACATTTAATGTAAATTATTTATGACCATGTACCATTATATTTCCCTACCATTATTACATTTTTTTTCTGTGTATGTCCATGGTTTCTTGCATGTTTGTTTTATATTGAACAAATTTATTCTAAGTTATATCGTGGAAATTGTGTTTAATGAATATTATCTATGGTATATATGCTCTAACTTTAATTGTATTTATAGATGAGTTTCTTTAGCAACAAGAGTTAAATCACTAGTGGATGAATGTATAGAAGTCATGAAGGTAACAAATCCATAAGGAAATGAGAAGAGGCAGGACAACATACAAAAAACATATGACTTCTAGTTTGATAATATTGTTATGATGCTTTTATTGATGAGGACATTTCTGGTTATATCTTGGACAATGGTATGTTGATCAAATTCATTATTCATCATTTTGATTATTTACACAACAATATATATTTTGAGACAGACTGATGAGATATTCATTTTGATATATTATGAAATCTTTTACTAAGACATCAATTTGATATATTTATATTGATAAATAAATATAAATTATTCGAGAGTGACAAGGATGTTTACAAAGTTTTTATGTATTTGAATGTGGGTTATGTTAATATTTAAAGGGATGTTTGAAACCATTAATTTATCTCTATTTCAAAGGAGGAATAAAGAGAAATTTGTTTGAAAATAAAAGAGTAATTAGGGGGTCCCCACCTATTAGTTAGTATTTATTTATCATTATCGTTAAATATTATTATTAATTTATAAAGTTGTCCCACTAACTAAATTTATTAATGACATAACTAAAAGTAGTTGAACTTCTCAAACTACTTTTGAGAAGAATACAAGAAGATCTCAAGGAAAAAGAAAGAAGAGAATAGAGACAACAACTTTGATAAGGTCTTCTCTTTCTTCTTAAGTGAGATTACTTTATTATTTCATTCATCTCTGAAATTCATAAGTTCTAAAGACTTTTTTTTAATAGTAGGATCCTAGTGAAGGTGGAAACAATGAGACCCAAGAATTATTTATTTGTTGATATATTTCACAAGGTTGATCAATTGTCTCTAATAGCCTATGGATTCTTGCTATATTTTTGGATTAGTTTTTAGTATTGATTGAGGTCTTTGTGTAGAGTCAAGGTAGTGACATTTGTGGCCTATCATTTCAACTTTGTTTCATTCCCAGTTTCACTTGATGATACTCGTGGACTTTGTATGATGCAATATACCATATTTGAATGCTAAGTTTCATTCTGGTCCTTACCCCTCAGGGTATGGGTCAGGTTGTTGGATGTATTTCAGACTTGAAAAAAAAAATTGGATGGTTTTGAGTCTCATTTGATTTTTATGTGTTACTTGTATTGGATCTTTTATTTCTAAAGTTACTAAAAAATTATTCAAACTTGTATTTTATTTGAATGTTTTATTTTCATTTTAACGTGCTTAAATTATAAAAGAAAATATTAATTCCAAGGACCTATTTCTTGAGAATTAATTGAAATTTTTGTAAAAGAGGCTATAAACACAGGGTGATAATCCCGATTATTTTTCTCTATCCAAGAAAAATCTGAAAATGTTGGTATTAAGATAAAATCATTCTTTTTCATCAACATTTTTTGGCAACCATACTCGAGAGGACCATTCAATGGTTTTTCTCCAGTTTTGATTGAAATTTTATATTTTCTTTAAGAAACAATGCATTTGCTCACCTTGATTTATTATGCATAAGCCTGATTTTGATTTGATCTCTAATGTTTCAATGATTGGGTGTCCTCTTTTTGAAGGTTAACCATGGGATTCTTCTCTCGATCATGTCAAAAATTTTATTCCATTTTGTCAATATGTTGGGTCCAATATGATTACACTTCTTCTGATATTTTTCCTCTTACTCTGTGTGGTCAAGAAGGAGATTGATATAGGTCTCTATCACCAAATCCTTATTTGATGGGAGAAGCAATTTTTACAAAATTCATCTATGACTTTCCTTCTCCACCTAACCCTCCTGAATGTGATTTTTGCAATGGTACTCATGTGCAATTGACTTGTATATTTTTCATAGAATCCAAGCAGGCTTACCATGCAAACCCTTACCTCTTATTGAATAATCAAGAAAATAATTTTGCATCTCATGATATTTTATCAAGAAAGTTAGGGGTTTGTAATGAGTCTAATTCTTATGAAAATTCTCATGTTATCCTTGATCATGTAACCTTATTAGATTCCTTTCCTCTTGATGATACTTTTTTCAAAAATCATTTTGAGCAAAATCATGTTTTATCTGACGAAACACTCTTAGAGTATGAATCCCATGAGGAAAATAATCTTGACTTACAAAACATTTCTCCTGATATCCTTCTTCCTCATGATCATTTTGAAGAAAGAGTGAAGGGAGATTCAAGGGATGATATATCTTCATGTGATTTTTGTTTTCAAGACATGGTAGAAGATCTTTTTGTTAATAATTGTCAACCTAAAAATATTGTTTGGCCAAATGAATATGTCAATAAAGTATTTCAAATCAAACATCCATCCCTTGATAATGAACATAATTCACAAACCCTAGTTCTTTGTCTCGAGGATGATTTGACCAATCTACCCTATTCTCACATTTCAATATCACCTTTCTTGAAACTAATAGATAGATCCAACCACAAGATTATAGTTTATCCTAAATATTTCATTCATACAGTGAATAAGTTGACTATGTAAAGAAAGATGATGTTGACCTATATGTTCCACTCTATGATAAAGTATTTTATGATGATGTATGATCAAATCAAATTGTTGAAGACTCTTTTGATTTGATTTATACACAAGATGATTTTTGTTTTAAAGATCCTCATGAAGTTAATCAAGGTCTTGAACTACATGATGCTTATGCAAATCAATTGTTTCAATTAGAAGAAGACAATCATCTCAACATTGATATCCATCTTTATATAAATATTCTTTTTATCAAGATGATCATATTTCTAATAGGAAGATTCCAAAAGATGACATTATTTTTTATGAGTGTATTGATCATATCTTTGATATTCAAACCTTGAATCATAAATATGAAGTCCTTGATCCAATTGATACCTTCAATGTAAGATGCAAAACTCATCTTGTTGGTTGGCACGTCTTGGAGGATGGTGATCATTTATTTTGGGTTTTGATGGGTCATTTTTCATCAGCTTATGTATCTATTGGTTGGCATGTTGGTGCACTTTCCTTTCATAAATTATTCCCAATCACAAGCCTTGTGTGTAAAATAGATTATGCATTCATTTATGCTAAGTGTCATACTACTTGAGCTCTAGGTTGCCACATTCCCCTTACCATGTATATATTATTTTGTATGTATTTATTTTTCTTGTTTTTATTTCATATTTCTTAGTTGATTCCTTCTCTTTCGTAACATTTTTTACAATTAATTATGCTTCAACATTTCCTTTTGTTGTTTTTATTTGTTTTAAGGATATTTGTTTGCCATTTAAACTACAAATTATACTATTTTTTCGAAATCTATAAGAGTAGAAAGAGATAGGTGATTTTCTTGGTTTTGTAATACTACTTATGTAGAAATTGCCAAACCTACATAAATTTTTCTTACTCATGAAGTAATAGCTATTCCCACTTATTCTTTCTTGTTCTTCCCTCCATACCATTTTATCCAAGATCATATAAGACAAAAGTTGATAATTGCATGAGATATGAGCAAGAAAAAAACAAATATTCTCAAGTTCTAGCTAATTTTTGGCTGCCCTCTGGAGTCACCAATTGTTGACTCACAAAATGGTCAACTAGCCACCTGCCTACAAATGGTTACAAGGAACTACTATTCCTTTTTTAATTATCTATCTATAAAATATAAATACTTAACTATAGGTGGGGCTACCTAGTTTAAAACATAAATCAACATGCATTGTCCTCTAAAGAATGACCATTTACAGCCTACATCAATTTTATTGAGACATTTTGATGCATCATTCATTGATAATGAAATTATCGAAGTGACAGTCAAAAGAGTATAAGTATTGTCTCTATTATTAACAACAATGAATGACCATGTTCATACATAAATTTGTTGTTTTATTTTAAAAGAGTATTGGCATATATTGAAGCTTTCATATGTAATTCATGTTATAAGGTGGACTTTTGCATGTTAAAATTTGGTTCCATATGAAAACATAGTATTATAACTTCAATATGTAAGTGTCAAAGTGGGTTTTACATTAGATAAATTTTGGGTTGCATTACAATGCCCAACATGAAATCATACCCAAGCAAGTTAACATAACCTTGCATGATCACGAGGTATCGAGTTCTCATAAGTTATTTGGAAATGTGATATGAGAAAGTTTAAATGTGAAAATTATTTTCAACACATTACATATGGTTTTTATATCCCATGTTACTTGCTTTAGACGTTCACATTGGCATAAATATAGTTTCGCATCTCAAGATTGGAAATGAATGTGGTTTTAATGTCAAAAAGGGATAGTTGGCATATTTCAACCATTGTTTCATAAGACATTTGATCATTGTCGATGTGGAATGTTGGGAAAATGATATGTTGCATATTTGGCACATTGTATTGCATTGTCATTGGATGAATTTGATAGTGGAATGGTGAGTTGGAAAAGGAATTAATGGTTTTTGGGACATGAGTCTCATGCATTAAATGCATGGACACAGGTTCTTCGTTGGGTTTACCACCTTGTACATTTTTTCATTTTCATTTTGTTTCTTTTGGAATTGAGATCTGGCGATATGGTTGCTTGTCCCTAGTCATGACTATTTCACAGTGAAACTCATTGTTTTAGTAACAAGTAGCTAATAAAGGTATTTTTTTGTAGCTATTCTCATCAAATACATTCAAAATTTGCACTAATAATTTGGTTACAGCTCTGTGTGATGGTGAATGGACTTGTGGTTTGATGTTGGACTCATTATATAGTCTTCCTTTCCTCCATAAAATAATTATATTAATGCACTATCATTACTCATCTTTTTGTTTCGTTTTCTTGCAAATAAATGAAAACTTGATGAGTTTGGTTCATAGGGTTTTCTCCTTTGATATATTGAAATGCCAATATTGGTCACAAACTCTACTATATTGACACAGTCACAAATATTATACATTTCTTTTTTCTTCAGTTTGAGTTCCAATGCTACTCTACTTATAAAAATGGTTTTTCCACCTTGTTGCAAAAATGTTATATGTTTGAAGGAAACTTTGTGTCATTTTTGTTATACTTTTTGCATGAAGTTGGGGTTTACTAGTTCGAACATCCATTTTGATTTTCTCATTCATATTTTTCCTTGATATATTTTGGTTAATATGGTAAGAATTGATTTGTTTGAATATATGCTCAGCCAACTTCGAGCCATGCCAAAAAAAAAATGGGTTATCCTCCATTGTAACCCAAGACTTTGTACTTCCTCATAATGAAGAATTTTTCTCAAAATACAAATGGGTTTGGATCAGAACCCTTACACTCTTCGAAATTGAACTTTACAATAAGAATTTCAAATGGAAAATGATAGTTCGATTTTTGGTCTTGGTTAGAATTGAAGGAAAATGAGAAATGTGTTCTATTAGAAAACATAAATGATTGTTGATGAACTCAACATGTTATATATTTTTTGGCTACACATGTATGTTGAGCTTCACACAAAAATATGTTCGTTTGGTTCTCTTGATAATTGAAAATGGTTGTTGAAAGGTGATGTATGATAAATAAAATTGTTTGGAATATTTTGGTCATTCCGAAGAGATTTATTTACACACATGAATTATTCGAATTGGTTTAGTTTGAATGTGAATACCTTAAACCATTATTTTTGAAGGGTTATATAAATGGTTTGTTTTTATGGGATTTAAAATTTCCCAAGCCAATTTCAAATCCTCACCGTGAAAAGTTTAAAATGGTGATTTATTATGTCATCTCATTGGTTATTCACATGGTGAGTTAAAGACACCTTCATTCTATGATTGTTCCTAGTCTGGCCATTGTATTTCACTATTTGATAATTTTTGGATTCAACTCATATATATGTTTAGAAGAAAATCAAATGGATTCATATAGATTCACAAACCTTGGGCATACTTGCAGGTGATTTTGAATCTTGAAAACAAATGTGATGGTTTTGAAGATTACATATTTTGGTTTTTTATCTACAAGATCAAACCCCTCATACGTTCACGTTTCATTAATTATTCCCTCATTTCCAACTCCATTTATGATTTCAAGAGATCATTTATTTCCCCCTCTGTAATATAAGTATTGAAGGATTTATTTATCATATTGATATAAATTTGAAGGGAAGCGTGTTTGGTGGATAGTATGACGATTAAAATTATGTTATAAAATGAAGAAATCATTAGGTTTAGTTTTGTTCAAGGCCAAATCCCTCCATATTTTCAATTTCCATGAGTCATTCTGAGCTCCTAGTTCCACTTTCATTTTAATTCATATATCCTCCCCCCGATGTATACTTGATGATAAAGATCAACGGTGATGGGTATTTGATGAGGAATGGATAAAGACATTGTAGGAGGATAACCAGGATTCACAGACATTTAATGCAAATTATTTATGAAAATGTACCATTATATTTCCCTACCATTATTACATTTTTTGCACGTTACAAACCCTACCATATTTCCAAATTCATTTACATTCCCATGTTCTTACATAATAATCATTGTATCAAATGAAGAAGACTTAAAGGGAAGAACTGATATTTTTCTTGTTTCCATGTATCTCCATGGCTTCTTGCATGTTTGTTTTCTATTGAACATAGTTATTCTAAGTTATATTATGAAAATGGTGTTTGATGAATATTATCTATGGTATATATGCTCTAATGTTACTTGTATTTATATATGAGTTTCTTTAGCATAAAGAGTTAAAGTACCATTGGATGAAGGTATAGAAGTCATGAAGGTAAAAAATCCATAGGGAAGTGAGAAGAGGCAAGCTACCACACACAAAAAATATGACTTCTAATTTTACAATGTTGTTATGATGTTTTTATTGTTAATGACAGTTCTTGTTATATTTTAGAAAGTTGTATGTTGATCAAATTTATTTTTAATCATTTTGGTTATTTACACAACAATATCTATTTTGAGACAGATTCATGATATATTCATTTTGATATATTATGACCACTTTGACTAAGACATCAATTAGATATATTTATTTTGATAAATAAATATATATTATTCAGGAGTCATAAGGATGTTTACAAATTTTTTGTATGGATGATTTGAATGTGGGTTATCTTATTTAAATGGGTGTTTGAAAGCATTGATTTATCTCTATTTCAAAGGAGGAACAAGAAGAAAATTGTTTAAAAACAAAAGAGTAACTAGGGGCCCCACACCTATTAGTTAGTATTTATTTATCCTTATCATTAAATATTATTATTAATCTATAAATATGTACCACTAAATAAATTATTTAATGACATAACTAAAAGTAATTGAACTTCTCAAACTACTTTTGAGAAGAATAAAATAATATTTCAAGGGAAAAGCAAGAGAGAAAAAATCTCATAAGGTTTTCTCTTGCCTCTTAAGTGAGATTACTTTACTATTTCATTCATCTCTGAAACACAAGTGCTAAATACATTTTTTTGATAGTAGGATCTTATTGAAGGTGGAAACAAGGAGAGCCAAGAAGTATTGATTTGTTGATATACTTCACAAGGTTGATCATATGTCTCTGAAAGTTTTTGGATTCTTGTAATCTTTCTGAATTATTTTTCAGTATTGATTGGGGGTTTTGTATAGATTAAAGGTAGTGACATTTGTGCCCTATAATTTCATCTTTGTTTCAGTTTTGGTTTCACTTCATGATACCAACGGTCTTTGCCTGATGTAATATACCATATTTGACTGTTAAGTCTCATTTTGGTTCTTACCCTTTAGGGTATGAAGAAGGTTGTTGGTTGTATTTCAGACTTGAATAAATAAAATATTTGGATGGTTTTGAGTTGCATTTAAGGTTTTCGTGTTACCTTTATCAGAGATTTTATTTCTAAATATACTAAAAAATTATTCAAAAATACTTTCCTTTTGAATATTTTCTTTTCATTTTGACATGCTTAAATTATAAAAAACAACATTAATTACAAGGACATATTTCTTGAGAATTAATTGAATTTTTTGTAAAAGAGGCTATAAACAGAAGGTAATAATCTCAATTATTTTTCTCTAGCCAAGCAAAATTTGAAAACATTGGTATTAAGATAGAATCATTTTTTTCATCAACATAGTGGGATTGAGAAATTTGCACAGGTAGGTGTATTCAATTGATATGATTCCAATATTATACAAATGATTCAAGCATGAACACGTTTAAGAATGGAATGCACAATGATTGTATGTGCAACAAAGGAGTAATCAATGCCATAGAGACAAGTTGTGATCACTTTATCTATAATGGCTACATTTTATGTTGAATACCCATTGAAGTTCACCCCATTTTGAGGGTGGAAAATTGGTGTGGTGTCACTTCAAGGTATGTAATTATCATAATATCTATATTCCAAATGTTTTTGTTATTTGTGAAATGTCGATTCTAAGTTTTTTATAGTTAGTTTTGTTATTTAAAATATTGTTTTACTACTTATAGAACTTTTATGTTCCCAAGTTCTTAAGGAATTGGATCAAGTCTGAAAAAACTAAACTTATTTTCTCCAAAAAATACAATAAAGAAGAAATCATGGCAAAAAAGGAAAAGGTGTATCTTTGGATAAATATTCCATTATAGAACATGTTCTAAAGATATTCATTTTATTTGTTTCCTTTATCCAACCTAGTTTTCTTATGCAAGATTCTTAATACCCTTCTAATTTCATTTGATGTATGAATGCAAGGGAATTAATACAAGATGATAGTACATGGATCCATGGGCATGGAATTCACATGAACCCTCAATAAAGTGGGAGGGTTTTAGAAGCTTATTTTTAAAGTAACATTTAAGGATATCCTCTTGGTGGGAACACCTATTCCATATGACCCTTCAGATACATAGAAATCATGCAATATAGTATTCTATAGAGTGATTTCTATCTTGTAGGTCTTGTTATCACCCAATAGAATGAGTGAAAAGTGTTAAAAGTAGAGGAAATCAAAAGATTTAAAGAAAATCATAACACTTCCTCGACTGAATTTTCTCATCATCAAGATCATCATACATGCCTTCCACTTCTATGACACTACATTGTTTCTATCACTTATGGGATTTTCCATTGTGTCCATCATGTGGTTACACATTCTTGGAGCTAGGATTCAATCACCCTAAAAACCTACTTGCGGATGAATGACTAGACCGGTGCCCAAGGGATGAATTTGAATGTGGGGTTACCCCATGGGGCTTAGTATGGGAGTGAAACAAAATGACATATTCTCCCCATCATGAGAATACTAGTGTTGGAAATTCAGTTTGAAGAATTAAGAATGAGGGCGTGTGTAAAAGAAGGTAGACGCGGAAAAGAAGGTAGACACACAAAACTAGGAAGAGTAGTAATCGAGAAGGTAAAAGAAGAATGCATGAGTGAAGATAGGAAAAAGAAGGCCCAAACAATGAGTTTTCATGAGTTTCATAGGCTTTTGGGGGATAAATGAGTAGGGTTTTGAACCCTAAATTCCATGTACAAATATGTAACATGTCAGGTAGAATAAGATGTTGTTGATACTGAGAGAATAGACTGAGAATGAGAGAGAGTATATGTCTGAAGGTGTAGATAGTGTTTCATAGAGAGACACTTGCACTACAAAGTGGCTAGTAAAAATGGAGAAGTACATCATGATTTATCTATTGTAAGTGCAATGTGCAAGCATGAGATGAATTGCACAAATAATATAAAGAAACTAGCCATTGTGGATCTAGCCCAAAGTTGGGTGAACCACGTTAATTATTGTGTTTGAATTTATTTTTATGTGATTGATATCGAATTCTCTATTTATGCATAACTACACCTAGATATGTGTAGTACATTATTGATGTGCAGTAAAGATGAATTTTCTAGTGAATAGTTTGTGTTGCAATATGTGCCACAATGATGTTGCATAATTGAATTTTACTAATTAATCAATGGGAAAAGATAGATAATACTGCACACAAGGTAGATAAGTAAGAAAAAACATGATGATAGCCTCCCATCTCCTCATCCCTACAACGATGAATTGTTGTTCAATACTGATAGGGGGGTTGAATCAATATTTCTTCTTTTTCCAATTTTAACTAATTCTTTCATTATTAAAATTGTTAACCACAACAATTTATCAACAAGAATGTACAATATACATAATTAAATGTAACAATCATAAAAATTGTATTTCTTTTACAAGCTACAACTTGTAGAAGACACCAATATCCCTTCTTTTGAGCACCAACTCAAGGAGACACCAATCCCCTGTTTTCAAGCACTTGTTGGATTACAGAGAGGGGGGCTGAATCCGTAATAGAGCAATCTAATCCTTTTTAACCATATAATGCAAGTGTTATATCAATGTAGAATTATCGTCCAATATTTGCAGAGTAAATAAACAATGAACAAATACACATACACAACACACCAGTGTTTTTACGTGGAAACCCAAAGCGGTAGAAAACCATAAAATATCTTTTCTTATATGTCTTGAAGAAATACATTCATTGGCTACACCAACTTCCTTTGTTTTCCAGCCAGAACTCGAAGGAGGATTCAACCCCCTATTTTCTCAGGGTACAACCTGAGGGAAGCTCCAACTCCCCAATTCTCTGGATACAACCAGAAGGAGGCTACAACCCCCTGTGTTCTCCAGCTACAACCGGAAGGTGTGTACAACCCCCTGTCCTTGCCTCATCCAACTGCCCTAACGTAGAAGTAGAATGATGGAACCATTGTCACACTATCACTATGAGATATACTACTGTAAGCCTATGCCAATCAACTGATACCAATAGTCTGAACCATGCACCAACCATACATCAATGTGTACCTCAATCTCTAATCAACTTGTACCATAAACAAGTGGATCAACCATGCACCAACCTTTACCAAAAAAATTGTAATCAAATTGTACCATAAATGAGTGCATCAACCATGCACCAACCTGTACCTCAACTTGCAAACCTTCTTTAACTTTAACAACAAGAGACTAACATTTTCATCAAACTTTACTTTAGTCTCACATGACTAGTTTTGGATTAGTCAACAACCCTAACTTGAAATAATATAATCATAACTATGTACCTGTAATGAATAAAGATCTGAAAATAGTACACAATGTTCTTTAGAGTGTTTCTTGCAATTCCTCCAGATTTCACTACTTGGAACCTCTCAGAAAAGGAGATATAGAGACAATGGCATACCATGTTGAATTCTCGCTTATTCTAGAGAGAGAACTTGTAGAGCATGCCCCACATGAAATATTTGTTGTATGGATCTGAAAATTTTATACTAAATACTAAAGACTATACTGTAACCAACACATTTGGTTTTACTAAATTTGGATCTGTTATGAAGAAGTTATGGCATTTTTACCCAAAACACCTGTTTTAGACTAGTTTCAGGATTAGCCACAAACCCTATTGTCCACGGACTATAACTCCAAAAAAACAACGAACCACAAGTTGAAATTCGTACCACAACTACTTGGATATGTTTCCTCAATGGCCTCCCAATTTCACAGTCTAAGTCATTCTAGAAAAAAAGTTATTGTGAAAACGGTGAGATGACCTGTAAATAACATACCTTAGAAAGCATCATCAAAATAATTTATCCTCCCTTGAATTTCGACATTCTTTACTTCACCTTCCCTCTGAAATTTGGCTTAGATATCCTTTGGTTACCTCAATCACCTTTAGATATTCAATATGCTCAAGTTTGATTAAAATGTGAGAGCCTTGCCTCTTATTTATACTCTCTAAGTAGATTCCATAGAAGCATCTTCTAGGCCACTTTGTCCGCATAGTCACCTATGTCGAAATTTGCCCAATTTGCCACTTTTCCATGTATCCAATAGCCACTTGACCACTTAACCCTTTTTTCTCATTTTAGGTTTAACCTTCTTATAACCACTTTCCATAATTAGAAAGTTCTCTATTTACTTTATTATTTAAATAATCATCCTTGACTTTGTCACTTCACTTTATTATTTAAATAATCCTCTTTGATTTTGTCACTTCACTTTATTATTTAAATAATCATCTTTGACTTTGTCACTTGACTTTATTATTTAAATAATCCTCTTTGATTTTGTCACTTCACTTTATTATTTAAATAATCATCTTTGACTTTGTCACTTCACTTTATTATTTAAATAATCCTCTTTGACTTTGTCACTTCACATTATTATTTAAATAGTTTCTTCTTTGCAAGCACTTTGATTTCTTTGACCTTTTGCGGTTTCAAGCCAATCATATGAGGGTCCTTCAACTTCATAAGGCCATAACTCTCAAACCATGAGGAGTTATGTGACTTTCCACATACCACTAGAAATGGAATGACATGTACTATCCATCTAGAATAGTCTTACCTACAAATATATCAAAACTCATACCATTATACATAAATAAAAAACTTGAGTCCATTACCCAAACCTTTGCACTACCGAAATTCGCTACCAGAATTTCTTCAAGGGTTGACATCAATGACAACCAATACAATTAATCAACAACACCAACTTGAGGAATATGCAACTACCTGTAGATCATGCTCTAATCTGTACAAGCAACTAATCCTCTATTTTCAAGCAACAACTTGAGGAAGCTACAACTCCCTGTTGTTCAGGCTCCAACTTGTAGAGGACTCCAATCCTCCCTTGCTCCTCCCTTCCACCCTCACTTCATGAGCATATTTCAGATTTTAATTTCTTCATTGGACTATGCCTCTATTTAGTATTTTGAATTAGCTTCCAGAGACACAATTGTCTTCACCATATTTCTATGTTTATATAGTCTTCCAAAATGTGTGTGACATTGAACCAATGTGGCTTTCATTTTATTAATAAAATAACAATAATGATGATACTTATATATTTCATTAAAATTTGTCTTTAATTCAAAAGAATTCAAATCCCTTGTAAGTTGTTCAACATTTATGCCTTCACATGCCAAAAGCCTTGTAGCAACAATGGAATGTCTAGGTGCTAAAATATGTTTACCATTGTTGTAATTTTTCTTGAACAAAACCCTGACCTTGAGGAGTTAACTAGATTTGAAATATGAATGTTTATTTAATAAGTTTCTTCAAGTGTCATTTCATAACACTAATATTGTTTTAAAAATTCTTATTTATTTATTTATTTTATAAAATCTTCATAAAGGCTTTTCAATTACAGTTTGATTCCTTATATTTATTTTGATCATGTTTTTAGTCCTTATGATTTGATCATAGGGATGTATCAACTCCTCAATTTAGATCCCATGCTTTTCACTGCATTCTCATTCCTCCAATAGATCATATTTTGATATTTTAATTATCTCTCTAGTGCATTTCATATATCAAAATAGGAAGGTGCTAACTCGTTAGATAAACAAAGGTGCAAAGGTTTGTTCTATAACATATCCCAAAGTCACTTCTTTTGTTTACCAAGTGACCACCCCATACAACCAGGTGTTATCCCAATTATCACTTTAACCCATCATAGCTTCATATTCCACATGACTTTGTCCCATGACCAAGAGTGAACACTCACAACGCTTATCTTGGTGTTTAAAAAAATCCATGGTTGGGATTTAATCAACCATTGAGTGGATGGTCCACATGAATTTTTCATTTGAAACATGGAATTGAATTATTCCCAAGACAAAACATGATAAATCTTAATGATGACACATGGATGATTAAATTTAGCATAATAAACTTTTGTGTCTGCCCTCTTCCATTAAATTTCGTGTGTGTTCAAACGTGATAATGAATTTGAGTTGTCCAATCTGCTTCCATTTTGATCATCGTCGTCCATTTCGACCGTCACTATAGAATCTACCAAATGATTTCATCTGTATGCAACATTTTCTAAGTGTCACCCTAAACTCTACTAGAGTAGTATCGACACTATTGGAATCATAGTTCGAGATAGTAAATTTTAGTTTTCTATAATTTTGTGTTCATGTGTTGATGATTTCATTTTAAATGAAGACACATACTTAATGGAGTAGACACTAAAAAAATTGAGATATGACCTGGAGGGAAGATGTTAATCCTGTCACATATCAAATTTTACTGGTGGTTTTTGTTAAAATATCACTAACACAATAATATGAGGAAACAATTTGTGTCAATGTTGTATTCACTATTTCAGTAGATGGTAAAGGCATAGGCATAAAACTAGGTAATTGCTGGGGAGTTTCTCATTTATAGTGCCACTTTTACTAAACCATGTCTTATTAACTCCTCTATATGTGACTTGTATGGATCCATACTATATTATCCATTCATAATGATCATATTAATCCTCTTTGACATCAAATCCAACACCATGACATCATGCTCAACATTCTCCCCCTTTTTAAATTGATGGCAACAAAGTAAAAACCCCTTTTCAATATTAACTAGTTTTACTGTTTATTCTCCCCCTTTGACAACAATGGCAGAAGAGATATCTCTTTCCCCCCCTGAGGTTATTGTTGGATTATTGAGAGGGGGGGTGAATCAGTAATAGCGTAATTATAATCACTTTTTCTTCAAATGTTATATCAATGTAGAATTATTATCCAATAATGAGCAGTAAGAAATAAACAATCACACACATACACAGTACAACAGTGTTTTACGTGGAAACCCAAATTGGGAGAAAACCACGTAATATTTTTTCTTATATGTCTTGAAGAATTACATTCATTGGAAGCACCAACTTCCTTTGTTTTCCAACTGCAACTAAAAGGAGGCTCCAACTCCCTAGATTCTCAGGCTACAACTTGAGGGAAGCTCCAACTCCCCAATTCTCTGGCTACAACCAGAAGGAGGCTACAACCCCCAATGTTCTCCGGCTACAACCGAAAGGTGGCTACAACCACCTGTCCTTGCCCTGTCTTGCCACCCTGAAGTAGAAGTA
>CBVK0103064320.1:0-15384 GCA_900067695.1 Picea abies | reverse complement strand
TCATTTTCAACCATTTCCTTATAGATCTTGAAATTTTCAAAAGCTTCCGATTTGTTCTTGAGAAAGTAAACTGCAGTCATTCTTGTATAATCATCAACTAATAACATAAAGTATCTCACCTTTTAAGCCTTTTGTTGTATTTGGTCCAACTAGATCAGCATGCACAATTTCCAGTGGTTTTGTTGTTGAATATTCCTTTGACTTGAACCTAGTCTTTCTTTGCTTTCCTTGTTGGCAATGCTTGCATAAAGTGTTGGTTGGTTTCATGATCTAGGGAATTTCTCTGACTGCTTCTCTTTTTCTGACTTTCAAAAGGTTATCAAAATGCACCTGACCCATTCTTCTATGCCATAGCCAACTTTCATCTTCCTTTCCTAGACAACACTTTTCATTTCCAATTTTGCTTAACATGTATATGTTGCTTGAAGTTCTTGCAACTGTAGTGACCAATTTCCATGAACCTTCTTTTCTTATCTCACACTTTTGTGAATCGAAAGTAATTTTATGACCTTGGTCTCACATTTGACTCACACTTAAAAGATTATGTTTCATATCTTCTACTTGTAAGACATTTTCTGTCTTCTCATTCTTGTTCCCAATTCAGACTGTACCTTTTCCAATGATTTTGGATGAATCATCATTTCCAAAGGAGACTGATCCATCTCTTTCCTTTTGTAATGTAAGAAACCTGTATCTATCACCTGTCATGTGTTTTGAACATCCACTATCAACATACCAACCACGTTTATTATGTTTATCTTGTAGAGCAATTGTGCATTCTTCATTGCTATATTGATCTTGCTTTCTTATCCATGTCATTTTTTGAGGTCCTTGTTTGTGACTTTGCTGAGGTTTTTAGGAGGGACTATCATTCTGTAATTTTTGTCCATGTGTCCAAAATTGTTACATTTGTAACATTCCACTTCAGAGCTCAAAGATTCAAACCTATTGTAACTTCTTCTCTGCGTTTCACTAGGTCTTATTGAATAACCCCTTTGTGTATGCCTCTCAAAGTAGTTATTGTTCCTATTGTTAGCTCTGCAATTTACACTTTATGTCCAAAATTATTATATGCATAAGATAAACCAAAAAATATAGTTTGATACCTGATAGTTAAAGATCTTATGAAAGGAGGTGCTCTTATGAATCCTTCTTCTTCTTGAGGCATGTCTATCTGTTGTTGATTCTGAAATCTGAATCTTCTCGGTGGAGAGGTGTCCCTGTAATCTTTCTTGTATATGTTTTTATGCCCTTTGGTTGTTTTTACATAAATTTTTGGATTTTTTTCTTGCTCTGTTTTTTTGGACCTTGATCCCTTTTCTGTTTGATTGTATCCAGGTCTGGACTTATCAAGATAATATTTTTGACTATTGATAATGTCATCCAAAACTTTTGAGCTATTCTACATATTTTTCTTTTGAATATCCTTTCTTAGTGTGACAATATCTGCTTCCAAGTTTCCAATGATCATGTCCTTTCCTTCTAGTTGTTCTTTGAGTGATTCTTCAATTCTCTTATCTTCTTCTATTCGAACCTTCAATTTTGTGATCATTTGTTCTAGTTCTTGAATGTCTTTTTTCTTATCTAGTTCTGTTTGTATTTTCTTGTTTTTCTTCTTTTCTCTTCTGATAACTTCTATGCAACTAACTAATTCTTCTTGGAATTCAACTTATGCCTCTTCAATTTCTTCTTCATATGATTCTTCATATTCTTCTTCGGAGTCTTCTTTACCAGAGTCTTCTACTGCCATGAATAAAAATCTCCCTGTTTCATTGTCACTGACTTCATCTTCATCTGATGATGAAATGTCTTCATTGGTGCAAAAATTTTTCTTGAAAACTTTCTTTGTAGTTCTTTTACCTTTATATGTTTGTCTTCCTTTTGAGTAACCTTTATAATTTCTCTTTCTCTTATGAGGAAATTTGTTAGAAAAATGACCAATACCATCACAATTAAAACAAATTAAAGGAAGCTTACCTCTGTACCTATCGTTGGTTCCCTGGTTCAGTCTTTTGATGAAGTTGGCCACTTCTTCATCATCTTCTGAGACGTCGTTGCTACTGCTATATTATTCTTGTTCCGTTTTCTTTTGATTTGATCTTTTGGATGCTTTGAAGGCTGCTTCTTTTACATCTGGATTTTCATGTTCAGTTATCATCTCATATGCTGTGAATATTCCATGCAGTTTGTCCATGCTTATTGAGTTTAGATCCGATATTTCTTCTAGTGCTGATATCTTAGGGTTGAATCTCATAGGAAGAGATCCTACTACCTTTTGAACAATTATAGATTCTTCGATTTCTTCTCCCATTCCTATGATTGCATTCATTGTTTCTTTAATATCCAAATATTCCACTTTTATATTTTTTAGAGAAACTTGTTCTCTTAAAAAATGAAATTTGAATTGGACATGCTTGGTTTTTTGGTGCATGACAATATTTTTAGAAAGTTTTATAGCACTGGTATTGTGACAGTTAAGAAGAATTGGATGATCATACTTTACTTGTAAGTCTTCTAGAGTTTGTTTCATCCAAATTGATTGATTGTAGTAGGAATCAACAAAAATATATTCATCTTTTGGTGTAGATAGTGATATGGAGGGTTGATTTTTACTTAGCCATGACACAAAAAACAAATTCTAGGAAGAATTCTCCTCCACTGGTTCTCTTTCTGTCATTAGTACTTCCTTCACAATTTTCATCAGTATATCAAGTTAATATGAAGTCTTATGATTTTGGATACCATAATCCAAAATCCAAGGTGCCTTTGAGATATCTAAAAATCCTTTTAACTCCCTTCATATGAGTTTCTTTAGGTGCATATTGAAATATGGCCACTAATCCTACAACTTGCATGATATTTGGTTTTGTTGTTGTTGCATATAATAGACTACCAATCATTGATCTATACATGGTTTGGTCTAATTTTATTGATTCATCATCTTTTCTTAGTTTGCATCTTGTGTGTTGGAATACTAAGAGGGGGGGTGAATCAGTATGAGAACAATTAGTACTTTTAATCACAATATAAAACCTACAATAATGTTCAATAACATTCAATATATCATCAATACCATAATTCAATGCATAAAAATCACATAAAAACAATACACCATAATTTTACGTGGAAACCCAATGTGGGAGAAAAACATGGAATGCTTTTCTTATTTATCAAAGAGTGCATTCATTGGAAGTACCAACTTCCTATTTATCCAGCTACAACTAGAAGGAGGCTCTAACCCCCTATTTATAGGCCACAACTTGAAGGAAGCTCCAACTCTCTGATTTACCAGCTCGAACCAAAAGGAGGATACAACTCCATTTCCTTTCCCTGTCCAACCACCCTGAAATATAAATGTAGACTAATCTATCACTACCTATGTCACTGATAAATTGTTGTTGTTGTTTCTGATACTTTTTTTGTTGCTAATGATTTTGATATTTCATCAAGACTGAAACCACACATACCTCATACCAATATCCACAAGAGAATTCTCCAAATCAAATGCTTATAAATCACTAATACATATATGTTCTTGATTTCTTCAGAATACTCACCCTAAAATACACATGAAGACATACCTTCAAACTTGTAGTTAACTTAAGTTTTCTATCTCTGATATTCAACAAATTCTCTTAATAGGTCCACGACCCTTATACTATCTACTCGCGGATGCCCACACTTTTCCTCATTGTACCCCACAGATGTCTGTGATTTTCCTCTCGAAATGCCTAGATTTACTAAAAGGACCTGGATCTCTAACTCTTCCTCTGTATGCTCAGTTCCTACAAACTTCTTCCTTTACTGGACTTCATTGACTTTGACTTATTAGCTTCAGATATGGTAATTCCTATTCTCAAAAGTGATTTCCAATTGACTCTTCTCTTTTTTTTAATCAGGATCTCATGTTGACATACAACTCACATGCAACTTGTTAACTTCTATTTACAGTTACTTTAACATAGAACTAGCATCCATCTTGTTAACGACCTATTCACAACTACTTTACCTTGACTTGCAACTTGTTAACTTTTGTTCAATGGTTGACATCAATCATAACCAATCTTTCAATAACTCAATAACAACCAATATTTCAAAAACTAATCTTTCAACAATTAATCTTTCAACAATTAATATTTCAACAATAGCCCCCTTTGGAATTGATGGCAACACTTAGACATGGTTGATTGAAATACCCATGCTCATTTTGGCTTGTATTGATTCATCTTCTCTTTGTTCCCATGACTATTTTTTTCTCTCCCCCCTTGAAATCGATGGAAAAGGAAGACTTCTCCTTGGGGATGCTCCCCCTCTCTATAAGACTCTAATCTCTACTAATGTTTCTCTTCATGGTGCTTCCTTGTGTAGATCCTTGATAAAAGAATTAAAAAATAATTCAAGTATTTCA
The DNA here is from genome assembly GCA_900067695.1 of Picea abies. Classification (NCBI taxonomy): domain Eukaryota; kingdom Viridiplantae; phylum Streptophyta; class Pinopsida; order Pinales; family Pinaceae; genus Picea; species Picea abies. The sequence continues at coordinate 10,976 of CBVK0103064320.1, read as the reverse complement.
TGATCACTGCTGCTCTCCCCCATTCGTACTATGCCAACTTCCATGTAGATCACTTTGGGGATGAAAATACTCCTATTTTCTGTCGAAAATACTCAAAAGTATCACTTGGAAGAGGTTTGGTGAAGATATATGCATTATGTTATGTTGTCCCAATATACTCTACTATGATGTTGTTCTCAGTAACTTGTTCCTTTAGAAAGTGAAACTTGATCGGACTGTGTTTCATCTTTGAATGCATCATTGGATTCTTAGAGATACTTATAACATTGGTATTATCACAGAGTATCGAAATAGGCTCGTCATATTCCACCTGCATGTCCTACAAATTTTGGTTCATCCAGAGAACCTATGTACAACATGTTGTTTCTACAACATACTCTTTTTCTGTTGTGGGAAACGATATTGAATATTGTTTCTTACTCAACCAGGAAACCAAAAAATCACTCAAGTAGAAGGATGATCCACTTGTACTTCCTCTATCATCAACAATTCCTTCCCAATATACATCTATGTATGCAATTAGAGATAGATCATTCCCTTTTGGATACCATAATCCATAGTCTTTTGTTTCTTTGAGATATCTGAATATTCTCTTTACTACCATAACATGTGATTCTTTTGGTGTTTCTTGAAATATTGCAACCTTTCCAACTGATTTCATAACATCCAATCTTGATTCTTTCACATAGATTAAACTTCCAATCATCAATATGTAGAGTCTTTGATCTACATCCTTTGATTTATCATCTTTTCTAAATTTGCAACTAGTCTGCATGGGATTACTTACGGGTTTGCAATCTACCATTCCAAAATTATTTAGCATTTATTTTATATACTTGGTCTGGGATATGAAAATGCCTTTATCTTCCTGACATATGTGTATTCCCAAAAATAAAGACAAATCACCAAGTAATTACAATTCAAATTCATTATGTATGTCTTTAGCAAATTTTTGACTCATCCTGTCATCATCACTTCCAAAAATAATGTCATAAACATAAAATTCAATTATCAATATACTACCTTGATTTACCTTTATGTAGATATTCTTGTTTGCATTTCCTTTCTTGAACCCTTGTTTTTTTATATACTTATTGAATCTTGAATACCATGCTCTGGGGGATTGTTTGAGTCCATACAATGCCTTCTTCAATATGAAAACATAATCTTCCTTTTATGACAGTAGAAACCCTTCTAGTTGCTCAATGTATACTTCTTCTTCTAGTTATCCATTTAGGAAGGATGATTTTACATCCGTTTGATATAATTTTGTTTTCTTAGAACATGCATAAGCTAATATTACTCTGATTGCTTCCATCCTGGCAACTGGGGAAACAAATTCTTCAAAATCTATTCCTTCAACCTAAGCATATCCATTGCATACTAACCTTGCTCCATTGTTGGTTACCTGTCCATCCTCATTCATCTTGTTTTTGAATACCCATTTTGTGCCAATCATGTGTTTATTTTAAGGCCTTCGAACAAGTTCCCATATTGATTTAGGTGGATATTGGTGGCCACCCACCTATTCCAACTGGCTCATCTTGACAGTTTTTAGTTCAACATGTTCTTTCGTAATTCTTTGTAATTGTGGGTTCTACACTTCCACGGTTGTATGAATACTTACACATATTCCAAGTGGAAATTGGTAGCCTCCCACCTAATCCAACTGGCTTATTTTGGAATTTTTCATGTCAATACATATTTTTGTACGTCCAGGGTCGTTTTGGGGCCCTAAACAATGTTTTTTTTACTGGACACAGTTAAACTATAGACAGAGTCTAAGTTTCATGGAATAATGTGTATTTATCGAAATGACCTTTCCAACGGGCTATCACGCACCTAAAATGGAGTTTGTATGAAAAAGTTACAACCCATGGAAGTTGAGGTACCAACTTACCCATTGGGGCCCACATAAATTTTGGCGTTTCATCTCCTAGGGTTAGGTTTTTGGATGTCTGTGGTTTTGGAATTCATGAGTAATGTTAAAAAGGAATCTGGAGCCTCATTGTGATCATTCTTGTTAGAGAGATGCATGTAGAAGCCACATATCTTCTCAAAGATAACTACCACCATTTGAGCAAGTTATTTTCAGTACTGCAGTTTTACAGTTTCAACCTATTTTATTTATTTAATAGAAGTTATTATTCATCAGATATCTGTTGTTGTTATCTGTATCTTTGTTTTATTGTATTCAATATGTTATTCATTTCATTTCTATCATAAATTTGGATCAGTCGTATCAAAGCATTGTTCTCTTCATTTATTTTTCTTTGTGTTTGTCCCCAACAAGATCTGGGTACAAGAGTTGGGACTCAAACCATTTGAGCCTTTGAAATATTGGTCACATTGATCCCAACAACAACCCATGGGGGATGAGAATAAATATGATGGTGTAGGCGATCCTTTTAAAATGTTCCTCAAGGAACCCCTTGTGTGACAAAGGAATGAAATGATGGACAACTTTGCACATATCCTTTGGCGGTTTCCCATAGGAGACACATCTTCATCAAGTGGCTATGAAACCCCCTTCAAGGTACAAGTAAATTTTTATATTCCATTATTTGAAGGACTAATAGATGTGGATGTTGTAGATAAATGTAGATAAATGGTTGAATCTACTCGAAGGGTACTTTTCCGTCCATAATTTTTTCGACAGAGAAAAGATTACTTTTGCACTCCTCAAGGTCGTCCACCATGTTAAGGATTGATGGTATAATTAATCTAATCAAAGGGCCATAGAGGAATATGAAATATTTGTGGTATCCCCCACATGGGATTCCTTCAGGGATTCCATTAAATAAAAGTACTACCATGTTAGAAGCTATGAGGACTAGTACACAAGATGGACCACGTTGCGTCAGGAAAGGGACTAAACAATACCATATTTCACCAATATTTTCCATACCCTGCGCACCAAATTGGTTATCAAAGACTCTAAATGACATCTTGCGCTCAACTAACATGACTGTGTACATAGATACATTCAAACATAAATGGATTTTCTGGACATTACATCATTAGGTTCAACTTATAGATATGATGTCAAGATCGAGCATAAATTTAAGCAGAAGAGGAGAGAGTTTGGATCTACAAACTCTTCAAATTTGAAGCAGAGAAAAGGTGGCCCCAACCCACAAAACAAGGTATAGAGAAAATATGGCCACTCTTAGGAAAACCATTCCAAGCCACAAAAAAATAAGGGTAATGAGAATTCAAAGAAGAACAGAATAAATTTGTGTGAATATCGTAAAATACCTTGGAACAACACCAAAGAATGTCACTCCAAGTAGTCACTGGTGGCCGAGATGAAATATTCCGAGTGAGAGGAAGATTCTGACTCAAAATCAAATCTATAAGGATGGAAGAGTATTATCTATTCCAAAACCAATTCCATTGTCGTTACCATCAAAATACATCCAAGAACCAGAAGAACCAAAGGAAGGGAAATGCCTCTTTCACTCACAGATGTGGGTAAAGAGGGATTTTCTTCATTTCATTGTTGATAACGACAATCAGAAGAACCTAATCTCAGTATAGGGCATCAACCAGTTTCACTTGCTAATGACATCACGCCCACATCCTTAAACCATTGGCTAGCATCGCCAAAGAAGATATCTTTGTGTCATCCAACAATGTCATCTACCCTATGACATCAAGGCCTTCAAAGACGAGGTATTGTGTTATATTTCTCCCCTTGAAGTTTGTGATGTTCTTTTAGGACAACCATATTTGTCGAAGAAACATGGTGTGTATGAGTCTATACCCTGTAGTTTTATTATTACTTTGGGTAGACAATTGTACAAGATACCAACGGTAGTGCCACCTACCTCTATTTCTTTAATCTCCACTCAAAAATGCAATAAGGTCATTTCACAGACAGAGAATTTTGTCTTCTTTCTGATCCATTCTCATAGTAAGAAGAAGGTCACCTCCACAGAGACTCTCTTTAAAACATAATCAAGTGGAGGATATTGTGGAAGAGTACAAATACATATTCTACTCACCCATTGGGGTACCGACACATTTCCAAGTCAAGCATCCAATTGATATAAACCTCGATGCACCTCTGGCTAATGGACCAGTCTATCATCGCTCATTGATGGAAAATGATGAAATCAAGTGTTATATCAGAGAGCTACTTCAAAGGGGCACATTCGACCCAACTCCTCACCTTGTGAAAGCCCAATTGTACTGGTGCAGAAGAAAGACAGGACCTAGCGGCTCTACAATGATTACAGAGCATTAGAAAAAATCACAGTCCAGAACTGGTACCCAATTCCCTGAATTGATGACCTTATTGACCAACTCAAGGGGGGGAATTTCTTTGGCAAGATTGACCTAAAGTCTGGCTACCCCCAAGTTCCCATTGAACCAACTGATGTATGGAAGACAAATTTCAAATCTAAAGAAGGTCTCTTTGAATGGATGGTCATGCCCTTTGGCTTAACAAATGCACCAACCACTTTCATGAGGTTGATGGATGATTTATTGAGACCCTTCACCATATCTTTTGTGGTATATATGGATGACATCCTCATCTTGAAAAAAAATTGGGAGGAGTACATGCAACATATTCAACATGTTTTGAGCACTCTATTGTAGCCCAATCTATATGCCAACTTGGAAAAATGCTCCTTTTTCATGAACATGGACCAATACTTGGGATAAATTATTGATGAGCATTGGGTACATGTGGATCCAGTTAAGATCCAATTCATCCCTGATTGGTCATCCCCAACCACACTAACCAAGCTTCGAAGCTTATTGAGACTTTCCAACTTCTACGGAGAGTTCATGTTGGGATTATCCCATATTTCATGGGCCCTCAGCCAAGTGACCAAGGGAGGTGGAAGGGAAATTTTTGCATGGGGGAAGGAAAAACAACGAGCATTTGATGATATGAAGCATCACTTGTTCTCATCTCCAGTACTCTCCTTACCCAATATGCAACAAGCATTGGAGATTGAGACTGACGCATCCAACTATGTTGTAGGTGCAGTTCTAACTCAACATGGTCATCCAGTAGCATACCATAGTAAGACACTCTCAGATACCTTCTGGAAATACCCCACCTATGACAAGGAAATGTATTACATTGTGTAATACTACCATCAATGGAAATATTACATTCTGGGAAAGGAGACAATCATCCACACTGATCACAATCCTCTATAGTTCATACAGACACAAGGGAAGTTGTATAAGGACCCCCATCAAAAGTGGTCCACATACCTACATCAGTTCCATATCAACATCAAATATAATATAGGGATCACAAATCATGTTGTTGACTGCCTCAATCGACTTCCCATGGTTGAACTCAACACCATGCTCCATTCATGTGGGCACAAGGCATCTAAGTGGCCCCAAATTTATCAGTGAGATCGTGACTTCGCCACCACCTATAATCTCTTACTTACAAGTGTGAATGTCAGTGATTTTCACATTTAGGATGGAGTGTTATGTCATCTGGGCCATCTCTATTTTTATTTAAGAGATATTGCAAAGATGATTTGGGAGCCTCACTACAGTCGGATGGTAGGAAATTTTGGCATGGAGAAAACTATGGTTGTTATACAAAAACATTTTTATTGGCCAAAACTTCGATAAGATGTCAACAAGTATATCATATCTTTCTTTGCCTGTGTCATTTCCAAGCTATCCATAAAGAAGCAAGGCTTATACACCCCTCTTCCTACTCTCAAGAGGCCTTGGGAATCCATCTCAATGGATTACATGTCTCATCCTCTATCCACCAAGAAAGGAAATGATTGTATATTTGTGTTGGCTGATCGGTTTTCAAAGATGACCATTCTAATAGCCTATAAGAAGAGCATCATAGTGGCAGATACTACCAAGCTCTTCTTTGAACAAGTGTGGGTCCATTTTGGGATACCATAAACCATAATCTCCGATCAGGACAACTAGTTCCTAAACACATTTTGGTTGAGTCTTTGGTCACTGTTGGACACCAATGTCACTAAATCCACTGCCTTCCACCCCCAAACCGATGGCCAAACATAGGTCATCAATCAGATGATTGTGCACATCCTTCACATGTATAACTCTAATCATTTGCATACATGGGATTAGAGTCTTCCCTACGTTCAACACAACTACAACAAAGATATCCATAGATCCACCGGCCATAGCCCCTTTTAGGTGGAGCTAGGATTCCAATCCCTAGGTCCCATTGATTTTACGCTACCTCTTGCAACCAAAAAGACAAATTCTTCCCATGTTCAGTATGAGGCTGACAAAGCCACCATATTCATTGAGTGGATTCAACACATTCGACATGTCCATGAGATTTTCTACAAAGCCAATTCTAAGTACAAGAAGTGCCATGATCAACAATGGGTACTGCAGAAGTTTCAGGTGGGAGACAAGGTATGGTTAAATTTGTAGAAATAACATCTTATAGGGCCCCATCGGAATCTTTGTCCATGTTTCTATGGGCCTTACACTATAACCAAGTTTGTGGGTGACAATTCTTTTGACCTCAACACTCCCCCTTCCTTGGATTGCACCTATTGTTCAATGTGGACCTCCTCCAACCATATTTTCCACCATTATTGGACACCTCGAAGATCGCAGAACAATTGAAACCAACAAATCTCAACCCCGACTGCATGGAACAAACATCCATTGATCATATAGTGGACACACAATTCAAGGGCACTTGCCAATATAGGATCTAAATTTATCGGGTTGTCAAGGCAGGGAAACTCCTGCACCAAGGCAAGTGGTTCACCCAAAGAAAAATTTAGCAGAAATTTCCTCACCTGATGGGGGAACTCAATGCAATGGAAACTATTTCTTCCAAAGGGGGGAGGAGGGATCCAAGTGGATATTGGTGGCCACCCACCTATTCCAACTAGCTCCTCTTGACAATTTTTAGTTCAACATATTATTATGTAATTCTTTGTAATTGTGGGTTCTACACTTTCAAGGCTATCTGAATCCCTACACATCTTCCAGTTGGATATTGTTGGTCTTCCACCTAATCCAAATAGATTATTTTGGAAGTTTTCAAGTCAGTACATCTTTTTGTACTTCCAGGGACGTTTTGGGGCCCCAAACAATGTTTTTTTTTGTTGGCGATAGTCAAATCATAGACGAAGTTAGATTTTGATGGAATAATGTTCATTTCTTGAAAGGACCTTTCCAACGGGATATCATGGGTCTAAAACATAGGTCATATGCAAAAGGTACGACCTTGGGAAGTTGAGGTACCAACTTACCCATCGGGGCCCCAATAACTTTTGGCGTTCCATCTTCAAGGGTTAGGTTTTTGGATGTCTAGGGTTTTGGAATTCATGAGTAATGTTAAAAAGGCTCCTGGAGCCTCATTATAATCATTCTTCTCAGACGGATGCATGTAGCAGCCACATCTCTTCTCAGAGATAGCTACCACAATTAGAGCAAGTTGTTTTCAGTACTGCATTTTTACAATTTCATCCTGCTTTATTTATTCAATAGAAGTTATTATTCATTGGATATTTGTTGTTGTTCTCTATATGTCTTTTTTATTGTATTCAGTATGTTATTCATTTTATTCTACTCATAAATCTAGATCACATGTTTTATTCTTCTCTATCTGATCTATTTCTTCTTCTATAGCTTTGATCTAGTGTTCATCAGTGATGGATTCTTTAAAACTGTTGGGTTCAACTATGGACAATAGTTTTATATGTCTTTGTTCTAGTGAGCGTAATTTTATTCAAGTTTCAACTCCTACATATTTATTCCCAATGATCTATTATGATGGATGATTTTTCTGCACTCATCAGCTAGGAGTTTTGGGAGGTGCATGAATATTTTGTTGGTCATTTTCCTCTCTCTCTGCTTTTGGATGCTCCTTTTCTTCTTCTGCTTCAGCTTCTTCTACTTCTTATTTCAAATCCTCTTCTCCTTCCTACTCTGCTGATTATTTTCTTTCTTCTTTGGGATTTTGTACTCTTGTCTCATCAATATGTACATTTATGCCTTCCACTATTTTGTTGAGACTCATATTGAAACATTTTTATGCATTTCTCTTTCTTGAGTACCCGAAAAATATAATTTTTTCAACTCAGTAGTCAAATTTTCCAATCCTTCTATCTCTCTTTTGATATATCACTTTCTTTCAAAAAATCTAAAATGATTCACATTTTTCAGTCTTCCTTTCCAAAGCTCATAGGGAGTCTAATCAATATTACTTCTAAGAATTCCTTTGTTTAGTTTATGAACTATTGTATGTATTACCTGTGCCCAAAATATGTCACCCAACTTGGAATATTTCAACATGGTTATGACCATTTCTTGTACTGTCTTATTCTTTCTTTCAGTGACTTCATTTTATAGAGGTGTCTTGGCTGCTAAGAATTTCCTTTTTATTCCATGTTCAACAAAAAGTTCCATGAATTATTTCGATGTAAACTCTCCACCATTTTATGATCTCAATCATTTGATTTTCAATTATGTCTTTGTTTCAACCATCTCTTAGTATATCTTGAAGCGTTTGAATGCCTCCGACTTCTTCTTGAGAAAGAAAACTAAAGTCATTCTTGTGTAGTCATCAATTAGTAGCATGAATTATTTTTCACCATTTAATCCCTTTTTTCTCATTGGCCCACATAGATTGTTATGTACAATATCCAATGTTTTTGTCATTGAGTACTCTTTTTATTTGAACTTGGTCCTGGTCGATTTTCCTTGTATATAATGCTTACATAGAGTATTCATTGTCTTTGAAATTTTAGGCATTTCTTTTACTACTTCCTTTCTGTTGATTTTGACAAAGATTTGCAAAGTTCATGTGACCCATTCTTCTATTCTAGAGTCAACCTTCATTTTCCTTTCGTAAGAAACAACTTTCCTTTCCAATATCATTGAAAAAATATATGTTGTTCAGAGTCCTTATCATTTTTTCCACTAAGGTTCTTGATCCTTCTTTCCTATTTTCAAATTTCTATGAGTCAAATTGAAGTGTGAGTCCTTGAACACACATTTGACTTACACTCAACAGATTGTAGTTCATGTCTTCAACCAATAAAGCATTTTATTCAATGGAACTTTTTCTTCCAAGATTAAGTGTTCCTCTACCTATAATTTTAGTTGAATGATTATTTCCAAATGAAATTGATCCATTTCTTTATTTCTTCAAAGTTAGAAACATATTCCTATCACTTGTCATATGATTTAGACAACCACTGCCAACATACCAATCACTTTTTCTTTGTTGGGATTGTAGAGAAAGAAAGCATTGATTCTTGTTTCTTTTCCATATCTCTCATGGTTATGATATATGATTGCTAATTTTCTTCTTTGGTTCCCTAGGTGGAATAGTCAATCTACAATTCTTCACTATGTGTCCAAAATTTTTGCATTTGTAGCATTTTACTTCATTTCTCAATGAGCCAAAACTTTTTTGGTTTTTGTTGTATTTTTCATAATATATTATGGGATAACTATGATTTAAGTGCCTTGCATAATTGTTTTTGTTCTTGGCATAAGCTCTTGTTGACTAAAATTTGGTCATCTATATTTTCCCTCTCTTGGATTGATACAAAACATGATATTGGAAGATGAAAATTTTTGAACTATTATAAGTTCGTTATGTGGTCCCCGATCTCAGCTTCATCACACATTTTTCGGATCAGAAATCCGAGTTCGTATGCTCAAGATATCTAGGTTTAAATTTTAAAGAGGAAAAAGGCTCCTCTTTCATGTGTAATAAAGATAATATTTTGGAAGCGCTTTTAATTTTTTGGGGGGTTCAAGTCCCTTGAAAATATTATTGTACTGGGTTCAAAAACCATAAAAAATATTCATGGAAACTCTCATGGGCACATGTCATTCTCCTCTACTTAGATTTTATTTGAGTTATGGCAGTCCATCGGACTCACAATAACTCCCTCACCTCTCCCCTACATCCCCCTCACGTCCATCCCTAAAAAACTCACATCACTCCAAAACCCTTACTCACTCCCCACATTTCCCACCCCCTCACTTATTCTCCCTACAAAATCCCCTCTCCATTTCCTCAACCACATCCCTCACATTCCCATACTTAATTGTTTTTTGAGTTATGGAAGTCGGTCGGACTTGCCATAACCCAAATCACTCCCTCCCCCTCACTTCCCAACCCACAAACCCTCCCTCGACACTCTCATCTCATCTCACCCTCACCTCACCTCACCCTACATCACTTTCTCTCACTCTGATCCCTACATTTCTCCCTCCCATCTTACACCAGCTACATTTATACCCTCCCCCTTGTTAGCACTTGGTAATTTTATTGGGTTGCATCAAAGAAATGCCAAGGTAACCTACAAACCAATTTTAGGTTCGATTCTCACCCTTCCAACCAGATAGGGTTCTCTCAAACATGTAAAGACTGAAAATACTCTAAAATATTTGCTAATGACCACACAGAGGTTAGATTCTGCAATAAGACAAGTTTGTTTAGGTTTTTAAAAGGGTTGGTAGGACAAACAAGAGGAAGAAAACATTGGGCAATGGGGTCAAATCCTAAAATATACTATGAATATTAATACAAAAAATGTACTCCAGGGGGAACAGAGGCAAAGTAAGCATATCCTTTAGCACTAAATAGTATTCAGATGATGGTAAGACATAAAAGAGAAACTCCCATTACAAATGAGAGCATCAAACAAACATGATTTCTCAATTTTAAATTTAGAAGAAATAACATAAGGTTGACTACAATGAACAAAGCAGTTAACAACTAATTAATTATGGACTTGTAATCATTAAACACAACAATTGCATTAACCATATGAAAAGAGCATCTATAAAGGATGATTTCTAATCATGTACTCTTAGCTATGCTTAGAAGAAATAACAAAAGTGAAATGAATGTGAACTATAGTAAAACACACTAAAGAATACACCGTGACGAATCTCGGTTATCACTGAGCACTATACTTCTGTATTAATTCATAAGGAAATTCTGAGAAATTTACACA
>CBVK0103064309.1:0-18545 GCA_900067695.1 Picea abies | reverse complement strand
AAGCCAATGTAAGCATGCTTTTCATTATGTTTTTTTGTCATTAAATGTTGTAGCATAACATGCGTGTTCCAGGTCTGAAGGAGCATGGAGAGGCTGCAACAAGGCAACAAGATCAACCTTTTCCTTCTATCTCTTCTTCCATAGAAAACCAATCAGTTACACGTGATAGATAAATTGTGGCACTTGCATGATAAGTGGCCAACAAAGCAGTTCTAAATCTCGTAGTTTCAGGATCTTTGTATGGATTGCATATATATGCTTGGATCTGAGCAGTAGATCTAAGGCACTCTATGACTCCATGATGATGGGGGTCATCTTTTAATCTTCCTCTTTTTATGTATTGAGTATGTGGGAATGATGTCCATGTCAGCATCGTGGATGCCTCATGAGCATGAGAACTTGTGAAGCTTGTGTACATTCCTCATCACATTCCGATCTCTTGTTGCTGTCACCGAAAAGGGACTTTGGCCTTACAACTTGTAAAGGAGAGACATCATTACATCGAGGAGAATAAAGTGGTCAGGATTTGGAGCATGACCCGGAGACGTAGCCCACTTCGGGTGAACTCTGTTATCAAGGGAAATGTCATACCCATTATGTGTATTATGTTTTTATGTTGATTTTCCATGAAATTTCCGCACATAGAATATTAAATGCAATCATGACATATAACACATAAGGAAACTAAAGGGGTTTTCATTCACTTTGGATTCAATCTTATAAAGGCTTCAACTATACCTTTAATTGTAAATCGCTCAAGTAAAACGATCTATAGTTGACCCTTTGAATGAGTGACAGGAGCAAATAAATATTGGAAACTAATCACCCCAGGGTTCAGATCACTACCACAATCCCCCAACTTGTAAATTTTTTCTAGTGCTTATCCCACAAAATTTCTTCTATTTTTGCTTGCTAAAAGTTTTGCATACTTTCTTCTAGCTCCGCAGTCGTCGCTTTGTCAAATTTCTTCTTTGTTCTTGGATCCACTAAGGTTTCACTTGTCCTGATTTTCCCCCTCATATTTCACATGGTTGGATTGTTGGTATGGTTGATATATTGCTCAATAATTGTAGGAACAATGGTTGACAAATCTTGGTCTTGTTCATCGCACCAATCACTCGATCACTTGGGAGTTAAAAAGAAAAGTGTTTTGGTCACCTCGCGCATTTGTATTTATAGTTTTTTCATGATGAGGTGTGTTAAATTCTCACACTAGAGAGTCGTTTCAACATGTCATGATATTTATTGTAGGCATTAATACTATTTAGTGTGGATGATGTGTGGTGGTTAACTGGGTCTGGTTGACTCTCGGTCAAGTCGGTATGCATGCACTAGTCGATCATTCCAAATCGGTTGATTTCTTTCCTTTGGTTGACTGAGTGCCACCGATCGATTCTTTTTTCTTTTTCAAGTTGACCAAACCAGTTGGTTTTTCTCTTCCAGTCGAATTTGTCCACCCTTCTTTTTGCATAGTTTTTTGTTTTATCATAGTCGGTCCTGACTGTGCAGTCGATTCTCTTGTAATGGTTGATTTTTTTTATTTTGTCATTTTTTTCTAACTCACTTGCCTGATTGTTGAATGCTTCACTCACATAATTTTTCTAAGTCTCGCTCGCACATCTAATAATTGACGAAGATATTATCCATGCCAGTGTTATTGTTTCTTTGGTATTGCTGATTGTTCTATCGACTAGTCCCTACTGCTATGCTCTAATCAAATAACTTTCTGGTATGATTATTAATTGTCCATATTTTTTAGGTTGTAGGGTTTGATTGATACCACTTATTGATGGTCTTGGTTGACTATGATTTCTTTAAGTACATCACTGCCCTTAGAAAGTTTTGTACCTAATTCTTTATAACCAACCATTTTACTACTTTTTTTTTCTATACTTCTCATTTCTTTTATTTTTCATTTTTATTTCCTTTTTCTCTTTATTTCCTTCTTTTTATTTCTCTTTTGTTTTTTTCAAAATTCATTTATTCAGGGAGTAGGTCACCACAAGTGGTTTTTTATCTAGTCAATGTCTATTAGCGCCTCCAAGGATGTTTTCACCAATAGATACCTTGTTGCTATTATACATTGTATTTCTTCAGACGGACCCCATTGACAACCTTGTGAAACAAATTCCCTTGCAAAGTTCATAATTGAACTACACCAGTCGATCAAATATCTTCAGTATAAAGGGACCCAACCATGCATTCTCTAACTTTCATGGCTTCCTTTTGATCTTATTATCATAAATTAAGACCAAATCCCCTTGTTTTATATCTTTTCATGTAATATGTCTATCGTGCCAAGCCTTCTGTTGATGTTTCTAGGCATATTGGTGGTGCAATGCAATAAATCGTTCTTCTTCGAGTTTTTTCAATTGATGAAGGCATTCTTGTTCATCTCTATCTAGGTCATGTCTAAGTATAGATGATACCCTTGTTGCATTTGTCCAAAAGTGTAGTGGAACCACAACTTTTTGCCCGTATACTAATTTGAAGGGTGTATGGTCAGTCGATCTCTTGTATGCAGTCCTATAGGCCCATAACACTGCTAGAATATTATCATTCCAATTGTTTCGGTCAACTCCATAAATTTTAGTCAAACCTTTATGCAAATTTTTATTGAAGGATTTGGTCGCCCCATTTTCTTGTGGATGATAGGTATATATTTTCTATGATCAATCATAAACTTTTGCAGCAGTACTTTGATTGTTCCATTAACAAAATGTGTTCCATAATCACTAATGATAGTTAATGGTCATCCAAATCTTCTAACAATATTTTCATAGATGAACTTGGCTGCAATTTCCTTTGTACACGACTCGATAGGCTCTGCCTTAGACCACTTTGTCAAATATTTGACTATTGTAATTATATATTTATCTCTCTTTCATATGGATCTTTGAGGGAATGGGTCGAAAAAGTTGATTTCCTAGATATCAAATGGTAAACAAGAGTTTACCAAGTACATGGGCATCTCATCCTTCTGTAATAGTCGACCCATTTTTTTGGCAAAAATCACATTTTAAAACTTTTGTTTGACAATATTTGTGTAAAGTTGGCCACCAAAGGAAACCCTGAAGAATACTTCTTGCTATTATGTCTGCTTGATAATGGCCACCACCACTGATGGGACCAACACGTGCTTCATCAATTATTCCTTCACGTTCATGCTCAAGAGCATATCTTCTTAGTACATTGTCAAATCCTAATTTGTATAAAAACCCATTCATTAGTGTGAATGGGGAAACCTTCATTGCCAATAATTTTTTCATTCTTTCTAGAATTTATTTAGGGGCCTTCTCCTCCTCTAATAATTGGACTATGTCTTCTAACTCCATAGGAGTGGCCACAACTCAAAATAGATGAGAATTTGGTAATTCTTCATCAATCCTTGCCAGGTCTCCACCTGTTTCAATTTGGGATATGGCATTTTTTTCTCCGGTCAGAGAATTGTTTCGAATTAAAACTCTTTGAATAATAACAACCATCGACATACTCTCCCTTGATGCACTGACTTGTTTTCTAAATATTTTAAATCCTGATGGTCAGTATAGAATGTAAATGGGTTTGCCAATAGATGGTGACGAAACTTCTGGAAAGAAAATGTCATCACCAATCATTCTCTCCCCGTGGTCGAATAATTATTCTCTACACTAAAGGTCATAACTCTGTATGTGAAGGAGCCAAAATTTGAAATAAAGGTTATTTTTTCTTGATCTTCCTCAGAAATGGGTACTTGGTTATACCCCAAAAATCCATCGGTAAATGATTAGCACTCATGCCTCGCCACTTTGTTGATTATTTCATAGGTGAAAGGTGTTGATAATGGATATGTAACTATTATCTTATTCAATCCTTGGAAGTTGACAAATATTATTAATTTCTTTGGATCACATTTCTTCGGTTGTACAACCATAAGACTGGCCCATTCAAATTTATTGATTGGATAGATGATGCTAGCGACAATCATAACTTCAATATCATTCTGTACAATAGGTTTGTATTTATGTGCCAATTTATAAGGATGTTTTTTTAATGAGTTTATCCCCTTATATGAGGTCAATTTTCATGTCCCCCTTCTATTTTATAAGTCCTTTTAGATCTTTATAGTCTCGAGTGAATACATCTTGATATTCTCTTAGCAGGTCGATTATTTCTATTGTTTTCTTTTCTGTCCAATAGTTGTTGACATGGGTTATTTTAGGTTGATTGTCGATCAATATATCAACTTGCGTTGTTCTCAGCTACACATCGATCCATTTGGTGGGTATTTGATTCATCGAATTTGAGCTCCCCTTCTTTCACTTCATTATAGGTGGGTGGAAAGTATAGCTTTTCTACGTTTTCTTTACTTTCATCCTTCGATACTCGCAGAACGATATTTATATGCTTATTTACTTCAGGGTGATCCATTTTCCATCTAAATCTTTGTCCATGAAAACTTACATTTTCCATGCTCATTCGATGGAATATTTGATTTTCTTGTTGGTGGCTTGACGCAAAATTGTAAGTTGAAGGCAACCCTATGCCAACTTTTACTTTCCCTCTTTTGATAACTTCTTTAGGATTTGGTTTCTCAATGAAATATTTGAGCTCTTGAACTGCTTGAATTAATTGTGCCTCTTCTGGCCTAAACTTAAATATTTGATAACATTTTATTTCAGTTCAACCCACAAGAATGTTTCACCCCATGCATCCTCTATTTTATACCATTTGTAAGGTATACCATCTAATGTACTTAGAAACATGTGCGGCCACACTCTTTCATCTCTGTAGCTAATTTTTTAACATTCATTCTCACAATGATGAATATGGAATATAGGGTCAAATTCGAGCTTAAACTTGTGTATCTCGACTATTGTAGATATATTTTTTCCTCCAAATAGCCAACCATATTTTTGGAAGCGACATGTTGTGTATGAGTCTAGACCCCACAGTATTATTATTACTTTGGGTAGACAATTGTATAGGATACCAGAGGTAGCATCGCCTACTGTTATTTATTTAATCTTTGTTAAGAAATGAAGTAAGGTCATTTCATAGATCGAGAAGTTTTTCTTCTTTGCGATCCATGCTCATAGTAAGCACAAGGTCACCTCCACATCCATGACCTCTACACAGAGCTTCTCTTTGCAGTAGAAGAAATTGGACATGATCATGGAAGAGAGCAGAGAAATCTTCTCCTCACCCATCGGGGTACTGACACACTTCCAATTCAATCATCCAATTGATCTAACCCCTAGTGAAACTCTCCCTAATGAGAAAGTCTATCATCACTCACTGATAGAAAATTACAAAATCAAGCATCAAATCCAAGAGATACTTAAAAAGGGGCACATATAACCCAACTTCTCCCCTTATGGAATCTCGATTGTACTAGTGTAGAATAAATATGGGACCCAATGTCTCTGCATTGATTACAGAGCATTAAACAAAATCATAGTCAGGAATTGGTACCCAATTCCTCGAATTGATGACCTTCTTGACCAACTCAAGGGGTAAAAGTTCTTCAGCAAGATTGACCTAAAGTCTGGCTACCACTAGGTTCCCAGCAAACTGACTGATGTATGAGGTTTCTTTGAATGGCTCGTCATGCCCTTTGGATTAAAAAATTCACCAACAAATTTCATGAGCTTGATGGATGATGTATTGATACCCTTCACCAACTCTTTTGTGGTGGTATAAATATGTTGTTACAACTGTTCATTCTACAATATTGGAGCATGTTTTTCCCACCAACGATCTACCTGACGAGTGAAATATTGCACAATCTTATGCATTCTTCCATGCTCTGCAACCGTTTTTGATACCTCATGGACACGAGACGACAATGAGTTTATTTCCTTGAATGTTATTGGAGACACTAGTCCCGAATTTAATTTAGTGTGTACTAAGGTCGGTGTCTCTTTGATATTCTTTTCATACACAATATGTATTGCTTTAATTGAAAAACATGAGAAAAAATTATGGATTAGTATGGCCTCAATCGACCAACACTCCTTCACCTTTGACTCATAGTTTTCTATTTTCCATTTGTATAAATCGGTATATAAGTTATAGTTGATTGATAAGGGTGAAACTCATAAAATTTCTCCTAAGGCATTTGGTTCCACATTGTAATTTTCTTCTTGCATGATATGGTGCAATTTCTTGGCTCTTACATCCTCATCCCAAGCTTCGACCCATGGTTTTGTTTGCTTCAGGTCTAGTGGAATTACAAATTTTCAACCATTTCCATTGAGCTTAATTCTACCTCTCTCTGGAGAGATAGTTGCCTTCATTTTCCTACCCCAAGAGCTCCCAACCAATGCTGGGTATATAGGGATGCCTTCGAATAGGTTGATTACTTCGAAGTTGAACATAGTTGATATTCCCATTATGATAGTCTATACATTCTTCAAGGTCCCAATAGGCTCTACAAATGTGTGGTCTGCCAATTTTAGATAATTCATTGTGCATGCAAGTACTGGTCTTCCCAATTTTATCCATGTTTCACGTGGAAGAATATTGACTTGTGACCCAAAGTCGACCATGAATTGATGTACCATGTAGCTATCAATTTCTAGATTGACTTGAGGGTCATAATCATCATGGGATTGTTCTTGTGACAACTTCCTTAGATTATTTGGTCTTCTTTATATTCTTTCAAGATATTTTTCTTGTGACAACTTCCTTAGATTAGTTGATAATTGTTGCATTTTGTTGTTTGTCCCCATGAACGACAAATTTATTATACTTATTATTCTTGAAGAAGTGTAGTTCCTCCTACATTACTCTTCCTTCCTTTTTGGGATTAGGATAGGTGTTTATGTTTCACACTAGTTGAATTGGTGGTTCTTGAAGCATGTAATTCTCTTAACCATTTCCAAATCTCGTGAACACATGTAAATTATTTGAGTTTAAGAATTCATGTTTTGGCACCATATGTAACAAATTCACAGTTCATTTATTAATAATTTTTTTCCAAAATTATTTTATAGTCTTCTAAAGAATGGTCACCTACTCCCCATATGTTACAAAAATTGAGGTCAGTTTTCTCCTTAAGTGGGTATTCGGGGTTGATATGATCATCTTTCCAATAGGTAAATCAATAATTCCTTCAATGATTGTGACCAAATACACCTCTTCCATAACTTCCTCTATAACCTCCATGTCCTTGGTATCCACCTCTGCCTTGATAGCCATTTCTTCCTTGGTGGCGATTTCCTCATCGTTGATTTCCTTGTTCCACATTCTGGTCAGTTGCTTGCGTATGATATATTGTGTGGTAGTTTGGATTGTTCCAACCATTGAGTTGGAATTCTTGAGTCAAGTTCTTAGACTTGTTAGGAAATAAACATTCCCACTAAACCACTAGGAAAGTGAAGACATATTTAAACAAGAAAGTAAATGACAAACAAAATACACATAGATTTAACCTTAGAAACCCAAACGAGAAAACCAACACTCCTTGAGCGTATTTATACTTGTTTACTTATTCATTCATAATAAATATTTACATGACTAACCTTGGTATACACTTAAGACACAATCACCATCATACTCTCTTACTTTACACAAGGACAACCCTGCAACCAATCTAGCTTACATCTACATGACCAACAATAGTTCTGATGAGCACCAATGACTAGATTCTATAGTATTACAACATGACTTATTTATAGGATTTACAACATGCAAACCCTAAATAAAGGCACCCAAAATGGTTACATATCCACACAGATTATTGGCTGCAAATCTAACAAATCTTAGGATTATGTTACAGCCGACTTTTTTCGGTTTACTAGTCGACCTCTAGTCAATATTTAGTAAGTTTCCACTCGACCTCCTATTGAACTCCTGCTGGCCACTTCAACTTCGACTTGACCTTAGATCACTTCAAATTATGACTTCTTTCATTGCAAAGAGTATAACAACTCAAAATTCTCACACGTGTTGTATTCTTTTATGATATAGGAGATCATGAACATCTATTCAATGACTCAGGGAACAATTCCCATTTCCTCTCTACACTAAGAGAGATTCATGACACTCATAGAGTTGGTCAAAGAGTTTGCTATGTTTTCCAATGTGTTTAATTTATCTAGAAACACCTTGTTTCTTTCCACAAAGTCTCTCACAAAATGGTATTGTACATCAATATGCTTCATCCTGGATTGGTAAGCTCGGTTCTTTGCCAGGAATATTGTTCTTTGACTATCACAATTTATCTTCATAGTTTTCTACTCAAACCAAACTCCTGAACACAATCGATGCAACCATACTTCTTCTTTGACTCAATGAGTGGCTGCCATGTATTCAACTTATCTTGTCGACAAGGATACAACCACATGTATCTCACTCATCCAATTGATTGCTTCATTGAACATATTAAACACATATCCACGAGTCAACCTTCATCGATCCGTATCTCTATCCCAATCGACATTGACAAATCCATGTACGTTTAATTCATTGTTAGCTTCAGGATTCCCTTGGTATTGTATATCATAATCATTTGTGCCACACAAATACCCAAACACTCTCTTGACAACTTTCCATTGCTCTTTCCATGGAGTTAACATGTATCTGATTAATAATCCCATTGCATGAGCAATGTTTGGTTGAGTGCATACCATCACATACATTAGACTATCGACAACACTTGCATAGGGAATCCATTACATGTCCTCTATTTCTTCCTATGTCTTTGGAAACTGTTTAACAATTAGTTTTTCTCCTATAGAAATTGGCACCTTGAGTGGTTTGCAATCCTACATGTTGAAACACTTCAAGATTGTTTCAATACACTTCCTTTGATTCAACCATAGATTTCTCACTACCCGATCTCTCTTGATCTCCATTCTCAGAATGAAGTTTGTTGCACTGAGATCCTTCATGTCAAACTTGGAGGATAACTGCATCTTCACCTCCTTTATTGTGTCCATGCTATTTTCGACCACCAAGATGTCATCGAGTCATCAACATACAAAGCTACATAGATGAAACAACCACCTTCTTCCCTTGAATATACAGAATGATCAAAATTTCTTCTCACAAATACCAAAATAAGGATGTATGTGTCAAACTTTTGGTACCACATCCTTGGTAACTCCTTTAGACCATAAAGGGATCACTTAAATTTGCACACTATCTCTTTCTTTCCCTTTAGTACAAATCCTTTAGGCTATTTCATGTAGATTTATTCTTCTAGGTACCCATGTAGGAATGTTGTCTTCACATCCATTTTCTCTATCTCAACATCAAATGCTCCATCTAGAGACATTAGTACTCTAATGGAAGTTAATTTTTCAACAGGGGAAAAAATATCACCAAAGTTGACTCCTTCGACTTGGGAATATCCTTTCACTACCTATCAATCTTTGAATTTATTGACTTGACCTACTGCATTCAACTTTTTCTTCAATACCCACTTGCTATCGATGAGTTTCCTTCCATCAGGTAATTCAACCAAATACTATGTCTCATTTTTGTGCAAGGATTCCATCTCTTACACCATGGAGTCCTTCAAGAGTTTACCCTATGTCAAGCCGACTGCCTCCCTGACCAACTTGGGCTCCTCGTCGATGGAAAATAACACAAATGTAGAATATAAATAAGGCAGAGTATACCTTTCAAAAGTTTTTCTTACTTGTTCAGACCTCCTAACAACCAGATTCGACTGTTCCACTATTCAATTGATTCAAATGACTCATTTGAATCATATTCTTTGTTCCTTAGTTCAAATGCCACCTTCTTTGGTTCCTTCTTCATTTGAACTCCTTTATACTTGGAAGTTCCACCAAATTCCTTGAAGACCACATCTCAACTGTACATTTTTTTCCTTGATGTACGATCCCAGAGCTTATATCCTTTCATTTTTGTACCTAATGAAAATACACTTGACTGCCTTCTTGTCTAGAATGTTTCTCTTTTCCTTGGGAACATGCACAAATGCATCACAACTAAATAATTTGATATGTGAAAGTGAAGGCTTCTTACCAAACCAAACCTCACGTGAAGTCAAGTCAACTAGTGCTAATGAAGGAGACCTATTTACCAAATATTTTTCAGTGTCGACTGCCTCTACCCAAAATTATTGTGCGAGCCCAGTCCTAATGAACATGTTTCTTTCCCTATCTATCAACATATTTTTCATTCTCTCAACAAATCCATTTTCCATGGGGTATATGGTGTGGTATTTTTGCGTGCTATGCCAATGCTCGCAGAACTACTCAATTTCTTTTCCACAAAATTCTCCTCCATTGTCAGTTCTCAACTCCTTGATCTTCTTATCTATCTAGTTTTCCACAAGATATTTAAACTCTTTGAATTCCTCGAAAACCTATTATTTCTTCCTCAAGAAATATATCCATGTCTTCCTAGAAAAATCGTCTATGAGGGAAACATAATATAGGGATCCACCAAGTGAAGGTACCGGTATAGGCCCAAACACGTGAGTATGTATCAATTCCAAAATCCCTTTTGACCTTGTAACTCCATATGGGAATATAACTTGATTTTTCTTTCCATATATACAATGTTCACAAAAATGGATTTCCAAACTACAACATGGAAAACCTTTGACCATACCTTTATTGTGCATAGCTCAAATTCCTTTTTCACCAATGTGTCCCATTCTTTGGTGCCATAACATGGTCGGGTCGACTTGATGAAGAATAATCAAGTTGGTTTGTTTCAAATCAACCTGAGTTAGGTCGAGTTGACTTTAGGAACAAAAGTGTTGTTGCATCTAGTTGAGTCGACATTCCTTAACAACTTGTATAGGTTTCCAATACAAACTCCTTTCATTAAGACCATCACTGCCTTGAACATTTTTTTAGGTATCCTTCTAAAATAAAGTGTGCACTCCTGCATCACTCATGTTGCTGAAAGATACCATATTTATTTCCAAACTTATAATATGTAGTACACCTAGAAGGGTTCTACTCCTCCCATCCTGTAGTATCAATCAGACTCTTCCCCTTCCAAAATTTTTGGTTGTCGAGTCATCCCCAAAAAACACATCTCCCCCTTCATATATCTCATATTCGTAGAACCATTCTTTGTGAGGTGTCATATGAAAGGATGCTCCTGAGTTGATCAACCAAACATATTGATCTGACTATGTACTGGTCAATGCATGATACACATCGCCTCCTTTATCTGGAGTAGTTTTTCTCCCAATCAACTGCTTCTTCTCAGATCCTGTATTGAATTATGTCACTTTCTACTTTTATTATCTCTTTTAATTCCCATCTCTACCACATTTCCAACATCTTCTCATCGACTGAACCGGGGATTTATATATACCATTTGACTTAGAATTTATATAGGAGAATTTTCCTCTATCTCCATTGACCTGACGACCTCTCACCATTAAGGAATCTTTTGTCGGTCCTTCCATGTTATTCTATTTGATTTCTTTTGACAATAGAGATGCAACCACGTCTTCTAGCACTAGTGTGGTCAAATTACTCCCTATATCCACGATTAAGATATCCCACAAGTCTGGGAAAGAACATAATAGAATAATACATTTATCCTCATCAGTGATTTTAATATCCACAGACAATAACTAACTTATTATAGTATTGAATGCATTCAGATGGCCAATGAACAAGATCCCATTACTGATCCTTAGAAGATACAATTTCTTCCTAAGAAACAACTTATTTACTCTAGGGATTTTGACTGGTACAAGCTTCCTAATGCATCCCACAGTTTCTTGGTTGAGTCTTCACCTGAGACATTTAGTAACACCGAATTTGCAAGACAAAGTCGAATCATACTCCTTGCCCTTCTTTCAAGATTCTCCCATTCTTCCCTCGACATACCCGTTAGAATGGTACCTAGGCTTACAACTTCCCATTGTTCTCAATCTACAAGGAGATCTTAACTTCTAATCTTTCAAAGCTCAAAATTCTAGCCATTGAATTTTTCGATCTCTATCCTTGAACTTCTTTTCATTCTTTCAAGCACAAATTTAAATATCTATTCCTTACAACTTTCACTAGACCTAGGTTCAGTTCAGATCCAAGATATTCTTAGTCTTTCTCTGATACCACAATATCGAAGCATTTCAAATAAATCTTTGATACCACATGTTAGAAAATATACATCTGCATTAAACCACTAGGAAAGAGAAGACATATTTAAATAAGAAAGTAAATGACAAACAAAACACACTAAGATTTTACACTTGAAACCCAAATGGGAAAACCAACATTCCTTGAGCATATTGATCCTTGTTGTCTAACTCATTTAGAATAAAGAGTTACATGACTAACCTTGTTCTACACCTAAGACACAATCACCATCATACTCTCTTGATTTACACAAGAACAACCCTGCAACCAATCTAGCTTACATATACATGACCAACAACAATTTTGATGAACATCATTAGTTAGATTCTACAATATTACAACATGCCTTATTTATAGGATTTAAAACATAAAAAATCCTAAATCATCACACCCGAAAATGGTTACAGATCCACACAAATGATTGGCTACAAATCTTGCAAATCTCAGGATTTTGTTACAGTTGACTTTAGTTGATTTACCAATTGACTACAAGACGACCTCTAACCGGTCTTCAACTGTTTTCCACTCAACCTCTTATCGGCCACTTCAAATTCAACTTTCCCATTGATCACTTTGACTTATGACTTCCTGATCGATCACTTCAACCTCGACTTAAACATTGAATCAACTTGAATTATCGATCAATTCTTCACCTAGTCAATCCACCTCGACTAGATAGTCATATGATTGTTCTTTCACTGCAAAGAATATAACAACTCAAAAAGACTCCTCAAATATAACACACTACTTAGGCTTGGAATTCCTTAGATTATGAGGGAAATCTTTGGTACTCTGGTTTGTCGTAGTTTGTCAGATCTCACAATAAATTTATGCCTACACTTGATGAACATAAAGTTCTCTTTTACATGCATCATTGCATTTAAAATAATATTTTATGTGACCTTAATTTAGACAACTAGAGCACCAAAGGTCACTTATTCGAACAATCAAATTATTTAAGGACTATTGGGGCATCTCAAGTTTTTGCTCCAATATTCTATCCATCAATGTTGAAGTTGACGGTTGGTCATTGTGGGTTTCTATGTGTTAGGTATTTTTGAGTGCCTCCTCACGTGATTGGATTTCATGCATAAATAATGGTATAATTTTTTTCAATAATTAGGACAAATACCACTACACCAAGAGTTGTTTATCGATCGAATATAGAATTTGGTTGAGCAGATCCTTGAATCTTCTATCATACTCAATTACTATTTCTCCTGGTTTCTGTTCTATTTCCTTAAGCTTTTGTGCTGCAATATATTGGACATCTAACTTTAAATAAATAAAGGAAACTAGACTTGATGTTTGCTTTGGATTTTTGTTGGTTTTTAATATAGTTCATAAATCATGCTAATTCTCTTTGCCTTAAGGTTGCACCAAATCGAGCCATTTGTTTATCTTCATCAGTTATGGTAGTGACATCCCAAGATGTTTTGCAAACAAACCAATGTATCTTGGGATCCTAATGTCCTTCATAGATGGGAAAGTAGTTCGTACACATTTTATCTTCGGGTGGAGGTTTTGAATTTGGAATACTTTGATTTGTTTGAGTTTACTGACTAACTTTTGGAATTGACTATATGGTCGATTGTAGTTCGATTGGAGTAGTCAGCTATGTCGACAATTATGCTTCGACTGAATTAGTCAATGATTTGACTGTTATCTATGATTCTTTACTTTCTTTGTTTTACTCAACTACCTTACTTGGATATGGAATGTCAACCATATGACACCATATCTATCTATCTATATATATACACACATAAATTCGACAAACCGTCTCTCTTGAGGGAACGTCGTATATATATACACATAAATTCAACGAACCATCTCTCTTGAGGGAACGTCGTTTCATAAAAAATGTTCACTGAATGCATATATTCCTATGTAGTTAGTTAAGTCAATAGGGGGGAATGTCTATGAGATCCTTCATGTGAAGGAGTATAATCTCATCTTCCTGATTTCCTACCCAATTTTGGTCTAATGGGGGTATCTCAATAAGAAGTTGATCTCCTAGATTTCCTTGATCATCTATTCGATACCACACCGAAGAAGGTTCTAGATCAATATGTATTCCTTAGTGAAGGAATTGTATAATTTTGGGACTTGCTTCTTTAGGAATCAAAGATCATCATAAGGCGGGTCCCAAGTTGTCTACATCCATGCTTTCACCAACATATGCGAGTCGAAGGGCACAACCTGCTACCTTTTGCCAGATATGGTTGTTCATCATCTCCTGGGGTCACTCTCAACTTGAATTCCTTGGATAATGTGCATCATGCATATATTCTCTCTTTTTTGTCGTTTGTACTGTTATGTATTCTGAATGTTGACCAAAGATTTATAATACTGCATTGTTCTTGCACTTCTTCTTTTTGTCTCTTTATCTAATGTATATTCTCATTTTATTTCGGTCAACTTCTTTCTTCTTACCAACATATTGAATCCTCAGTGTAGGCTGACTAATCTAATCCATTTTTTTCATCCCATAGACAACTAATCCCCATTGCCGACCTCGACTACTCCTGGTCAGCGAAGGGGCAGATCATTGCCATGTTCATTTCTTTAAGAAAAATCCCGAACTTCTCATGTGTCTTTGCAATCTACTTCTAAATTTTTTTCCTAGTCACCTTGTCATTTTCTCCAGTTGGTATTCAATAGTGGTGTATGAAGAGGGGGCCAATATTCAACAATATGATTGACGCCTTTATCTAAAAGGAATTTGTGCAACGAAGTTGGTATTGTGTAGAAACATTAGTCATGGAAATCTTCGTAGAACCTTTCTTTTACTTTGTCGACTAATGTTCTTTCCTCAATTTCTTTCTCTTCACAATATTCTTTGTCAATTTTTTCAATCCACTGGTGTAAATCTGTTTGACCTCCATTGAATAATTTGGACAACCATTCATCATTTGTAATTTTATTCATTATTAGGTCAGTCAATATATTTTTTAATTTCTTTTGGGATTGTTTCAATAAATATTTCGTGAGTCTCTATGAAGAAATTGGCTCTTGCCTCTTTCCCTTCCAACACATGTCCTAAAAGCCTGGTACTATTACAAAAAAAATCATAAAAAATGAAAAATAATAATAATAAATAAACAAGTAAGTAATAAAAGTAGAAAGAAAATCCAAAATAATTTGGTTTGTTCCCTCAATTGGGGAGGATTCTACTATCGAAGCCAAGTTATGAGAAGGGATTATGTCACATGATAAGTTTAGTGGATGTCTTGGAAAGTATTAGGACTTGCAGGCGACTATGCTCCCTTGTGGAACAACTATATTAGAACCCTCCAAACTACCTTTGTTCAATTCTTAGACCAGGAGGATAAGATTCTATGGTCCTTGAACCCCACAAGAGGATATGCACCAAGGCTAGGGAACATAGCACTAGCATATAAAAACAAAGTTGATCCTACATCATGGTGGGGGATGAAACTCTAGAAACTTAAGTGTCTAACCAAAGCCAAAATTTTTGTGTGGCTATTGTTGCACAATAAGGCAATTACTTGGGACCAATTATAGAGAAAGACATTTTAGGGTTTGGGAAATGTTGTCTCTACATAAAATATTTTGAAACTAATCATCACCTTATCATTATTTATAAATGCACCTTGGAAGTTTGGATAAATATCCAGAGGGTAACAAGTCTCTCCTATGTTTGGGGTGGAGATACCATTGCAACAACACTAAAGTCTTGGCTATGCAACTAGGAAACACAAAATTTCAACCCCCTCCCTAACTATACCTTGGGGTATTTGGATTTCCATAAATAATTCAATTTTTGAGAACAATGATCCCTCACCTATGCAATGCAGTCTCCAAATATTATCCATTTTATCTTCTTTTCCACAAATATCACAAAACTCTTCTCCAAGAATTTACCAGAAAACTCAAAATATAAGCTTTGAGCCATGACATCAAAATATAAGCTTGAGATCCATGAGCTCACAAACATTTTTTAGGAAGTTTTGTGAGCTTATGACTCACAAAACTAATGTCCTTTTTTGATGTATATTTTTAACTCTTTAGCATTGCTAACAACTGATCCTTTTTGTAAGGGGTGGAAAGTGCGGGAGGGGTTCTGTATGGCCCTAGAGGCCGTATCGAGTCCACTTTATCATGGAATTTAGGAGCGGCCACCAATAACCATGATGAAGCATACACCCTCTTACAAGGACTGCTCATAGCCAAATTTAAAACCATCAAAGTTCTCTCAGTTGTGGGTGACTCTAAGAATATAATAAGGCATCTAAGGCTTTCCTCCCTCCCTGTGAATGTGATCCTCAGATAAATATTCAAATGCATCTAGGGTATTCTCAAGGATTTTAACCAAGTGTTCTGGTGGAATGTTAAGGGGGATACGAGCTCTCTCCTTGACAATTTGGCCAATAGTGGAGCCAAAGGAGACACCGTCTCTCTTTTCATTGATGGTAGTCTTAGTTTCAACCCTTCCCCTTCGCTCCTTCTCTATGTATTGGGAATATGACTATGGTTTTTGGCTTTGATGAACCAAGTGTTCTGGTGGAATGTTAAGGGGGATACGAGCTCTCTCCTTGACAATTTGGCCAATAGTGGAGCCAAAGGAGACACCGTCTCTCTTTTCATTGATGGTAGTCTTAGTTTCAACCCTTCCCCTTCGCTCCTTCTCTATGTATTGGGAATATGACTATGGTTTTTGGCTTTGATGGGCCCTTTCCATTTTCATGGCCCCCTGCTTTCATGACACATGAACTTCCTTCCCCTTCACTTAGTTTCCAACAACTTCATCCATGTGGATCCATTTTTCCCCTTGTATTCCACCTGCCCTTCCCCCTTCCACATATCTCCTCTTTCCCCTTCTCTGTGCCCCCCCCTTGTCTTTCTACTCGACCTTTTGTAATATCTCGTAGGGATGGGAATCTTCCCCCCCAAATTCCATCCCCCTTCTGTTGTTTTCCTCATCTCATACTGCCCTCCTTTCTTCCCCGGCCTCTTCCTCTTCTATTAACACGAAGCCGCCATGGGGGCCAGCAGATCCCATGCTCTTGCAGGTCCTCTACCTCCTTTTCACTCATGCACCATTGAAATAAAACCCCTTGGACCTATTTCTCTTGCTCTCATGCATCATATCTCCAAAAGGGAAAGGACATATGGGATTTAGTGCTAAATTTACAAGTACGAGGGCATGTACTCCACCCCAAATTTGGAAGCAAGTGGATTTATTATTGAATTTGTCTCATGCATTCAATATTGACTCAAACATATCATCATCGGGTAGGAGCATATCTTGGGTGACACCCCCAAAATGACATATAGATGTTCAGGTTTGAATTTGAGGCTAACACCCCCAAAATGACATATAGATGTTCAGGTTTGAATTTGAGGCTACTCTAACTGCAATAGGAATTAGATGACCCACACTCTCTGGTTGTCTCCATTTAGGAGAGGGTGGGCACATTGGCGTCCTGGATTCTTGTCGTGCTCAAAATTTTAGTGCAACATAGACAATGTTTTAAGTCTCTCCACGATGAGTTCAACACTCTTTGTAGTCATTTAGAAGAAATTGGGCTCCAATCGAATTTTAATGGACAATATGGGATAATCCCAATAGGCTCAGAATCCACCAATTCTATCTCGCATCCGCAGTAGATCCCTGACCTTAATGCAACGGTCCCCCAGGAACAGGACGCAAAAATGGAAGAGGATGAAGATAAAGCTAGGCTCCCCCCTAGTTATATCTACATGAATTTTCAATTTTGGTATTGTCTAGGCATTTTCTATAGGGTTTACCCTGTCATAATTTTTGATTGCACTAGTACATTTGGCCCATTTTCCAATGCCCATTTGATGGATTTTCATCTAGATTTCGACAAACCCAATTTATAGCTATCATTCGAACCCCTTTTGTCACACTCTCGATCGTAGAACAATCTATCAGAATTATGACGTAAGAAACTGCCATGTGGCGTCTGTGGAGAGGTTTTATGAAACATATGTTTGTCACACACAATAACCACAATTCTGACAATCACATCATTATTGATATGGCGGTGAATCTTTCTGCCACATGACATATTCTATGAAACCATTATTAGACAACTTGCCATCATTGTACCGATGATGACGATTGTTATTGTGACTTAGATGTGCATAAGTGCCATCGAAAAGGCGATGCACACTCCCTTGAAATTGTGACTTTATGGTCGACAACCTACATTGGCGTAGCGATGATTTGTAGTTCCCACTTCGTCGAAAATCCAATGATATGGCACGAGGAATTTGGTGGATACACGAAGCCATGGTAGACAACATTCGTTGAAGTGGTGACACATGAGATATCCAAGTCCTGAATGGAATGGGATGAGTGATCGTCATAGGTCCGATGTCTATATAATAAAATGAAAAAAATTTCAAATTGCATCGGACATAGGGAGCAAGTTGAGCCAGATGTAGATGACAATGTTCTTGATATATGATGATATAAACAATTAAGAT
>CBVK0103064283.1:0-13690 GCA_900067695.1 Picea abies | reverse complement strand
ATTCCTTCTTCAATGACAAATTCAATGATTGTAACTTAGGGGAAGTGTCATGTCCTGTCCCGTTTTGTTCTAGATCTAGGTGGATCTAGGGAGACCTGTTAGTGTCCGCATATACTGATTTATCCTGTAACAGATTGGTCTCCTCGCTTCTCTTCCTTTACGTGTATTATTTCATGCCTTTTTCCTCCTTAGGAAGGTTCTGGACATGTCATGTTCCTTCTGTTAGAAGGAAACTCAGGTCAGTTTGTCCTGCAGGAAAAACTTCCCTCTATGGTACTTTGGGCTGACAGTTTTTTGTTTCCCCATCCAGAACCTTCATGCTTCCATTCATTGGGGTAGTTGAGTATTCAACCACTGGTCCTTTTCTTATTAATTGATTTCTCCTTGGGCTCAGGATGAGTCTTATTATTTCAGTACGGAGAAATTTGGGTCATTTTGAAACAATGAACCCTTTCCACAATTTCCTCACTCGTTTTCCTCTAGTGATATCATGGCTAGTACTTCAAGGCTTCACCTCCGCAATTAGTCATTGTAAATCTAAAAAATAATACATTTACATTATACACATTCCATATCATGGTAATCATAATTAATGATTAATTACAAGCTGGGGGAAACAAGGGTATTCCAATCCCTTCCCCCTGAAAAGGAATACCGTCCTCGATGTTCTTTCTTAGTAACAACTATCATGCCTTTGTCATTCAACTGCTTCAGAAATTTTGATCCTCTTTCTTGGTCTGGTCCTTTCCAGGCTCTTGGCTTTCATCACTTACCTTCAATAATCTTGGGAAACAATCATATTAATCATGATTTCATGTGGAAACATTTTATTGTTGTGCAAAATTTAAGAGTAAAATTTCAAAATCTAGCACAATACTTATCTGTGCAGTTCATGGAATCACATCCACATGACTGTCTTGTTATCTTGGATCACTATTTTTCCTAGACATACCAATTGTGTGCATGATCCCAATCAATAGTTTATAAGAATTATCAAAGTCTCCTCTTCCTTGCGGTCACTCACCCTCTAGGCCCAAGCTCAGGCATCCCCTCCTCTTCCTTGCGGTCACTCACCCTCTAGGCCCAAGCTCAGGCATCCCATTCTCTGCTATACATTTCCTCAGGAGATCCATATTTCTTGCCAAGGATTTCTCGCACAAGAAGAGTTCCAAAGACTTCATTGAGCCTTATAGTCGAGGCGTCCCTCAGACTTTCTTTGTCGAGGCATCCCTCCAGCTTGTGTTGCCACAACATAACATATTCTAGGGTGATCATGGCTTACCACATGGTTCTCCTGTCACAATCAATAGCCTTTTTCATGCTTTATAGTATGAAAGTCTTCACTTGTTCTCCCTAGACATATATTTTTCATTTCACCTGTATCATAGGTATACAGAAATCATGAGATATTATCATCAATTTCAAATTCAGAATTTTCTTGCAAATCTGTCACCCACAGATTTCCACATTCCACATTTATTTTCAAATCTGTTTCGCACAGGAACCAGATTCACACATATGGGACTTTCCTTCCCATATTAGTTTTACTCAGTAGGCAATTTCTTCCTTATGGGCTTACAACACTGCGATATCCAAGACCCTTTTCTTCCTACAATTTCAACATTCCTCACCCAAACAAATTATCAGTTTTCATGCACTTTATATTTTCAAAACTATGGATACTAACAATCCAAGTCATTTTCATCTATTTAAGGATACAAAGAAAAAGGAAATATCATTATTTATGTATGCATCCTTTCAACATACTAAATTTTACAAATGCAATTCAAATATCAAATGAATTTAATCAATGTTCTAATATTCATGGCTGCATTCATACCTAATGCACCCTTACATTGATTTCAAATTTGCCACACTAAATGAAAAACACTTTTCCATGGTGTGTTGGAGCTTAACCAACCTCTTCACCATATGGCTTATTCATTCTCATTCATTATTGCAACAAGATTGTGCTTCCTACTACAGGCTGATCCTGATCCCAAATCAACACATATGAAACTAAAAGTTGCTCTTGAATGCACCCAAGAATTCTTCCTTCATTAGTAACCAGGGTGCCAACATTCATGGCCACGCAAATTTTCTTTTCTTTAACAACTACACAATTAAAGTGGAGTATTGGAAGTTCCTCCTTCCTCATTGGAATACCCATTGTCTTCCCTTTTATTCAAACATGCATTTCCTCAATATATTCCATGCAATGTGCTAACTACGAGCACCTTTATTCCCAATCTCCCTAGATTGGTCATTGTACCCATGGTCCTCCTTACTCATGAATTTTCTTGAAAGGGTTATATCTCATCCTTGTCTAGCATAGAATTCCTCCCTCTATTATTTAGATTCTTATGTCCTAAATCTTACCCTGCTTGGGTAGCAATGGCATGCAATATCCACTCAAAATTATTCACATATTAGTAAGAAATTAAAATACTTTAGAGGGGATTCTTAACAAATCCCTCCATACCGTATTCCACACAAGCATGAATATTTTTGTACCTGTTCTGATTGCCAACACCCTTTTTCTTATTTTTACCTCATCAATAGTGCTCCATGGGACTCCCAAAGTCCCTTCAATAAACAAAAAACTTCTTTCTTTTATCCCTTATTAGAGGTTATCTACCATTGACAGATGTCCTTTCCCAACAACTTCAATCATTTCTTATACATGACATGCATCACACACACACACACATATAGTCATCATGTAAAACAAAAATGCATGTATCATAACATTTAAATCAATAAAACAGTTTCAGATATTCCCCAACATATCTCCATGCACTCTACCACATTATCCCTTAATGTGTTAGCTAGTGCAATCACAATCCAATTTTCAATTGTATTCTATAATCATACAACCATCAACATCCTTATGCCAAAACACTTACCTACATTAGTAAATCAATCTCGCGTACCAGAGAAATACAATAAACAACAAGGAAGGGGTCAAGGGACTCTTCCCTTATCCAACTACTTCTACACAGCCCTGGAATTTCAATCCCACTAAGTTATTTTTTGAAGGCCTCACTACCCCTTACTTATTGTGGCTTACCCAAGCCTATTCATTCAAGCTTACTTATTTATTTATTTTCCTTTTTACGGCTATAGTTGTTTCCACAACTACTCTTCTAAGGCTTACAAATATGTTAAACAACTCAGAGTTTTTAGGGTGAGAAAAAGTATCCCCCCTTTTCTCCTTGCTCTCTTATGCAACCTACTCCCTATTGGGATATTCCTTCTCTTTTTCTTAAGTAGCCTTGGTTAGGCTCACCCTAACCTAATGGATACATCAACGTGTTCCAATAGAAAAAAAATTGTTCATAATGAATCATGAACCTATGCATTCTGCACATTATCATTTAGTTATCAGAATGGTAACATTCATTTGTTGGTCTTCCACTCATATATTTGTTTTATAATGTAATCCAAGATTCTTATATGTGCATGTGTGTGTGTGTGTGTGTGTGTGTGTGTGCTTGCATCCCATTGCCCAATTTCCAACAATAATTAAGGTTGTGACTATGTTCTCTTGACAGAGTCTTTACACAGTTCCTTCACAGGGAACTCCTTCGGCATGCAACTTCCTTATTACATATCCATCACTATCTTTGATGGCCTCCACCTTGAGTTAGCTTCAAATGTTTACCAAATATTCTATAAGGAACATCAACATGCATCTTTGTTATGCATCTAGATTATTTATCCACACATATTCCTTGTTTTTTTAACTGACATCCATGATGCACTTAACCACATGCATAATCATAAGCCTATGTGTATCTACCATAGGTATGTTTTGCATCTCAAATATATCTTTTCACTAAAATCATTTAACTCATGATTGTTCAAAATCATTCTCATGTGATCCTCAAAGGCATAATCAGGTTTCCTTTTATCATGACAACAGAGCATCCTTGCTCATTTACTCTTCCATCTATTTATATTAGCCTTTCCTAGGGGAATGGAACACATTCCCCTCAATCTATCACCCAAAATGAAACTTTCATGACTCTTTAGAATAGAGTCAGTCATGTATCCATGGTATTCATTCAATCTTGGCAAGTGAAATTCTTGCCTTACATTTCACTCATCTAGGCAATCATATTGTGCTTTTAGTATACATATATTCTTACATCATACATGTGCATCACTTGCACATTCAATATCACTCATATCTACTTGGTCTTAATATCAGTCTTCATATCAAGAAACCTCACAATGCATTAAATCCACGCACTCAAGCATATACACAAAGCCCAAACATTTATCATGCAAGCTTATTGCTTCCACCTTTTCCATGGCATTCATACACATGGACATATCAAACTTCCAGATCCTCCTCCCAAGAATCTTGTTTCCGTCCTTATGACAAGTCTCATAGGGACACTCAACATTGAGCCTCCCTCTCAGTTGAGATCTTGCAGTCATATTATTCTTTTAATCATGTATACACATATTTGTATATATGTAGGTGCATAGCTTGTACCTTTTTACCTCATTCATTCACATTGATATTTTATTTTTAATATTATTTTTCTTTAGTGATGGATTACAGTCAATCATATGACTAGTCTCACAGTCATAATTCGTACTGATGTTTCCCTCTCTACATGGAAATAACCAACAAGGGTCACTTTTCCCTTTTTACTATAAAACCTTCCATAATTCAGAATTCAGAACTCAAGGCAGTAAGATAACCACTTCTAGTCTCTTCTTCATACCTCAATTAATTCTTGGTCAACAGATCTCTACAAGGGAATCTTTTCCTAAACTCCCTCTTATATCTATCTGAGTATACCAAGCCATATCCATATGGCTCCTATCCACCTCTGGATGTCAAAATGATCCACTGGTCATCCAAGGTGTTTTGACACCTCCTTAATCATACCTTGCATTGGTCTCTAATTAATCCTTATAGTCCTATCTTATTAAGGTAATAGGTAGCAACATTATCAACATTTAACTTCTGCTGACACAGGCTCATTCTCATCAAAATGTCCATTAGTAGACTATACCTTACAACCCACCATAGGTTATAACATGCCTAATTTGCATGTTCAATATTTTTCCATATGCATCCAAGTTTTTATTATTAATGCCCCTTAGCATAATCCCACAATTGTAGGACTAGATATCATTTCTCCAAAAGAAATGATGGGATTCTTCTGCCACAGTATAGCATGATTCAATTTCATTGGGTAAAATCCTAATTGAATTTTAATCTGCATCCTTCTCCTCAAGGAACTTATGCAGATAATTTCCATACGACAATAATATTCTCAACATGCTCATCTTAGCCAAGTGGTAAATTAGTCTTATGACTATTCTCCCGCCAATCCAGGCCTGTGTTTGAATCATGTTCTTTTAGGTAGGGTAGGGCAGGGTGCCCTCTCCCTTAAAGTTTTCTAAGAAATAAAATAATCACTTGACTCTTTCGTGAGCCCAAGTAGGCCAAGTGTTGTTTCCCACTTTGATACCACTTTGTAACACACCCAATCCCTTAAGTACCTTTTTAAGGGATGGGGCATCAAAATTTATCTTTTCTCCATCATCTCAAATCCTCTTCCTGAGATCTCCATCACCTTTTGGTTGTCAAGAGATTTCCAACGACGTGGTTACTTGGACGACTTTTTTGAAGGAAGTGCCCTCCATTCATAGAACTTAAGTTCTAAAACAGGGAAAGGTATTTTCGAGGGATCAACGGGACTGTAGCAGTTACGTAGGGTCTGCCCTGACTCTAGAACTGTTAAGTTGATCCCTGGGAAAAATACCTTGAGTAATTCCCAACCAGCCTAGAGGCCAAATTTGTCATCTTCCTGAGATCTCCATCACCTTTTGGTTGTCAAGAGATTTCCAACGACTCTTACCATGATCAAATCTGAGCTCTGGATTGAAAGTTATTCCCTTATGAAGCTCTTCAAGAATCATTGGTCAAAGGCCACATGGCACCCACGTGGGTTCGCCTCATTCGTACCATTCCACCAAGCACAGACTTGACCATGTTTGTCATCCCTTAGCGATGACATGGCCATTGGAGAGACGGTTACAGAGGATGTTCCCTGCACCTTCGCAATCACCGGGTCCTCGGCCCTTCATCCTTTCTATCCATGTCTACACCATTCCCGGAGTCCCGAAGTCCCAAAATCTTGCCACGTGGCTCGAGCCTTCGACGAGGTTCCTCATCGTGCTATTATGAATTACTTGCAAAACTATCAAACTCCTGAGGTCCTGCCATGTAGCTCCAATCTTCGTCCCTTTTGTATAATACATTCTAACATCTTGAACCTCTCGAAGTTCCGAACTCTCGAACTCATGAATTCTCGGGGGTCCCATTAGCCATTAGGTCAAAAAACTATGCACGAGGGGGTTACATGTGGAAAAAAAATGGAGATGATGCGTGACCCTATTAATGGAAGGCACATGTCACGTTCATATTGGCATATGAGTCTGTAAAAAGCACGAATCAAGGTGACACGTGTCATGTTGAACATGGGTCCACGTCACCCTAGGTAACATTAGCGTGCCACGTCACTCCAAACGGACAACCTTCGGAAGCCTCTAACCTCTCTTATCTGAAAAACCAATTGGAGCTCTGAAGTCCTAACTCATGCTGACAACCTCTCAATACATTTTATCGCACGATTGAGGAAGGTCCACATATATCCCCAGATCCATGGCCTCCGTTGCTTCGCAACTTCGGCGTTCGGGGGTTCCACCCATTTACCACTCTTTTTCTCCCGGAGTAGGTCAACGTCATACTAACCATAGTCTAGATCCAATGGCCGAGAGAGATCCTGAAGCATCCTCAGATCGAAAGTACACGTTGCTTCTTGAGTTCGACGTTCAGAGGTTCTAACTGTTTAACGCCCTTTCTCTCCCAAAGTAGGACTTCGTCAGAGTGTTACACGCTATCCTTCCACTAGTTGATCAGACGGCTAGGAGAGATTCTCCATGGACTCTCCAGATCAACGACTCACAAATCTAGCTCAGAGGTCCCTTGGTCTCAATCTCCAGATCAACGACTCACAAATCTAGCTCAGAGGTCCCTTGGTCTCAATGTTAGGCCACTCCTAGAGAGACACATGTCAACCCAAAACAGGCTAGCAAGATGCGTGGCACATGCCTTAGGTCACCGACATCTCTTCACTATGTCTCGAGGCCACCACACATGGCATCATTGTTTCTCGACACATGGAACCCCACGTGCTCTCGATGTTTTACAGACGTCCCCACGATCAAACGGTCAGGAGGGGTCCCAAAATATCCTTAGATCGACGACCCACATTGCTTCGCGCTTCGCGACTTCGACATTCGGGGGTTTTGTGTTATAAAAACTCTGTTCTACCGAAGTGGTCAATGTCTGACTGATCACGACATAGGTCCAACTATCAGAGAGATCCCGAATATACTCATATCTACTAATCGTGTTACCTTGCGACAGAGAAGTTGATTGGGGTTTAGCAAGGGGACAAATCCCACAATTACGGGTAACTGACCGTCAGCCACCGATCATCCGTCAAGTTACCAGTTTGATAGGTCATCTTTGGCGCAATCTAGATACAATGAGGATTCCAACACTGTGGAGCTCCAGACCCCCGAAGCTCAGAAGGCTTAGCTCTCATTGGGTGTAGCGCTAGGTTCCATGGTCCTGGTCATATGAGGTTTCTGACAAGTTCTGAGGGATACACCCTTAGCTCTCAGCCGAAATTTGGTTAAGGATGTGGGCATGATCCCGCAGTTACTTGGATGATTGGTTTGAAGGAAGCATCCTCCATTCAAAGAAATTAGGTTCTAAAATAGGGAAAGGTATTTTCGAGGGATCAACGAGACTGTATCAGTCTCATAGGGTCTGCCCCGAATCTAGAACTGTGAAGTTAATCCCTGGGAAAAATGCCTTGTGGATTTCCCAACTATCCTAGAGGCCAAACTTGTCATCTTACAACCATTCAAATGCAACAATTTACAAAAGAACAATAAGCACTATTACCATCAATTTCACGCGAGGCACAATTTATCACAATTATAGACATTCAAACATGTCTTTCAATTCGAGGGCATAGGGTAAATGAAATACTAATCTATTATAGTCGATCAGTGACGAACTGACTTTGGGGGTTCTCCTTTCCACCCAACCGTAGGCTCAGAGGAATTCATTCTTGTCACTCTGGACACTCCTGTGCCAAGCCATGATATCACTAGGGAACGTTTGTAGTTTCTCAGAGGTTCTTTCTCTGTCACAACCTCTACGAGGTTTATTAGATTCTCCCTCAACATCAAGCTCGCAACTTGTTGCTGAGGTCTTGTTTTCTGCAAATTATTAGAGATCCTTTCTCTTGTTCTCTCCAGTAACCATAACAGTTTATTCCATTTATTCTTCTCACTTGGAGAGCTTCACGCACTCTTCCTCTTTTTCTCTACATATCCTGGTCGCACCCCCCTCCTCGGTGTGGTCTCCTTCTTGTCTGCTTTCGTGTGTATTCTTGCATGCATTTTTCCCTCCCGAGGACGATTCTGGACCTGTCCTTTTCCTTTTTTCAGAAGGAACTCATGTCAATCTAGGCCTACAGGAAAAACCACCCTATGTGGTACTTCAGGATGACAGTTTCCTATCCCTTCAGCCAGACCCTCCATGTTTCCATTCGTTGGGGTAGTTGATTGTTCAACCACCACTCCTTTTCTCATTAACTGATTTTTCCTTGGAATCGGGATGAGGCTTATTATTTCAACAAAGAGAATTTGGGGTCATTTTGACATATTGAACGCTCTTTATAGTTTCCTCACTCTTTCCTCTAGTGATATCATAACCAATACTTCAAGGCTTCACTCCCACAGTCAGTCATTGTCAATCTAAAAAAGAATACATTTACATTGTTCACATGCCATAACATGGTAATCATAATTAATGATTAATTACAAGTTGGGGGAAAGAGGGGTGTTACAATCCCCTCCCCCTTAAAAAGGAACATCGTCCTTAGTGTTCTTTCTCAGTAACACTTGTCATGGCTTTGTCATTCAGTTGCTTCCAAAATATTGATCCTCTTTCTTGGTCACGTCCTTTCCATACCCTTAGCCTTCGTCACACGCCTTCAATAATTTTGGACAAAAAGCATATTAATCACAATTTAACATGAAAACATCTTACTATTGTTTAAAATTCAAGAGAAAATTTTTATAATCTAGCACAATACTTATCTATACAGTTCGTGTATTTGCATCCACATGGCTGTCTTGTTATCTTGGCTCACTGTTTTTCCTGGACATACCCATTGTGTGCTGTCTTGTTATCTTGGCTCACTGTTTTTCCTGGACATACCCATTGTGTGCATGATCCCAATAAATAGTGTATGAGAATTATCAAAGTCCCTTCTTCCTTTCGGTCACTCACCCTCCAGACCTAGGCTCAGGCATCCTCTTCTCTGCTATACAATCTCTTAGGTGATCCATCCTACCTTACCAAGGCTTTCTCACACAAGAAGAGTTCTAGAGACTTCATTGAGCCTTACAGTCGAGGTGTCCCTCAGACTTTCTCTGTCGAGGCATCCCTCTGGCATGTGTTGCCACACCACAACATATTCTAGGGTGATCATGGCTCACCACATGGTTCTTCTGTCTCAATAGTATCCTTTTTCATGCTTTCCA
Organism: Picea abies; assembly: GCA_900067695.1. Classification (NCBI taxonomy): domain Eukaryota; kingdom Viridiplantae; phylum Streptophyta; class Pinopsida; order Pinales; family Pinaceae; genus Picea; species Picea abies. The sequence continues at coordinate 4,033 of CBVK0103064283.1, read as the reverse complement.
TATTGACAGCCTTCGCCTATCCTTCCTAGACAGATCTTTTTCGTCTCACATGTATCATAGGTATACATAAATTATGAGATATTATCATCAAATTCAAATTAATAATTTTCTTGCAAATCTTTCACCCACAGATTTCCAAATTCCACATTTATTTTCAGAACTGTTCTGCACATGAACCGGATTCACAAGTATGGGACTTTCGTTCCCATAACAGATTAGCTCAGCAAGAAATTCGTCTTCCTTATGGGCTTACAACACTGCCATATCCAAGACCCTTTTTTTCTTGTAATTTCAACATTTCTCAGCCAAACAAACTGTTAGTTTTCATGCACATTATATTTTCAAAACTATGTATACTAACAACCCAAGTCATTTTCATATATTCGAGGGTATAGAGTAAAAGGAAATATCATTATTTACGTATGCATCATATAAACATAATGTTGAGGGGTCCTGAATCCTTTTAACTCAACAGCAGGAACCAAATCCGCCACTGAGGCCCAATTAGACTCTACAACGTTTGATAGTGGAATGGTTCTCCAGATTTGTCAATCTGACCAAATAATCAATGGGCTTTGCGTAGTGATTAACAAGATATCTTCTTATGAAAATTCCTCCTTCGGTTTAAACGTTCTCTTTTGTATTTTATTTTATTAGGTGGGTCTGCTAAAAGATGTGTTGTTGTATAAACCAGTTGGGTAAAAGGGGAAATCTTAACCACTGAAGAAGGCTGAGCTTGGGATAACCCCCGTGCTCAAGCATGTAGACAAAGATTTTCACACCCGTGACAAGCCTAGTACTAATACATCAACTTGTTGGTATTTTAATTATTGAATGAGATACAATTATCGAAATAAAACATACATGCAATAAAATGATGGCAAGAAAAATAGTTTCCTTAACTCTAACCATGAATCACACATTGACAGAATGATTTGCTTTCCATCATTAGAGACAAGAAATATAAAAATATTGAATTAGCTAACTTATAAATAGATTCAGAAACTCTTACTCATTACAACATCCATTCATGAGATAAAGTCAGAAGTAATTCCTCCTTAGATCCAATCACAAACGCCTTTGATGTAAAACAAAATTTTGTCTCCATTCCTAATCAAGACTTCTCAATTAAGGTAGTTCTGAAATAGTTCTTTACAATTCCAAAAATGAGGGTCTTTCCCAAAACCATCAACCCTTTCTAAAAGGTCGATCCTCTTATTTATAACAAACATCTCTCTGTCTTCTAAGAGTCATCGAATGGTTTCACTGAAGTGGATGAATCTTCTCATACTCTGACCATTTGACAAAGAGTTCCTTGCATGTGTTGGCATACAGGAATCTGTGTTGGTCCATCGAGGCTGAAAGGATCTCCTTTACTTCTATTGCCCATGCCCGATACTTGACTCTCTTGACACTTAACTACTGTAATACTATTCAATCCTTGATCAGGTGCTCCATGAACTGTTGTAATTGTTCTTGCACCATGTTCGCCACCTTTGCTATCTCTGCAGTCCATGCCGAGTCTTGTTATGCATGCTATTTGACTATGTCATGCAAGTCGAAAAAATCCTCGGGTGAGCCAAATTTTGGGTGAGCTAAATTTTGGGAGATCGATGTCTTTCATCTCCTGATTGATATTGACCCAGCTCCTTTTGTAATCGACCCATCTTTCTTGAATCTCCCGTTGAGGTTCTTGGGCCATTTTCACCCAGTATTCGTCCACTTTCCTTATCTGATCTATGTTGTTGTCCCTTAGCAGTTGAATGTCGTGCTCTTCGGCGTCTCAAACCTTTTGAACCTTGTTGATGTAATCAATTATTTCCACTGCTTGGTGGGCCTTCTCGTACCATCTTTCCACATATTTGCAGGTCTCTAGCGCCATAAGAGTGTCTTCTTGTAAGTCAGATATCTATGCAATGAAAAGGCGTCGTTCATTTCTGAATTTGTTGTAGGCATCTTGGAACTCATTTCTCAAAAACATTGTGGCCTGTGTGGAGTCCTGATAGTATTTTGCCAAATGGCGTAGATGCTCCAGCTCCTTTAGCGCAACGACCAACTCCTCTTCATCTTTCCTTGCTCTATCTAGGGTGGCATCTGTGATCGCCATCCCTGTGCCGATAAGATCAGATGTCCTGGCATGCTCTGTGCTGATCAATTTCTCCTATGTGGTGATGAGGATTGAATTTTCCATCGTAAGCCTCCTCTTCTTAGTGGTTCTCTTCATGATGGATTTCCTTTTTCGGTCGTAGGTGATTTCTTGTATATCGACGACCTCATCAACAGGTTCAAGGATTTGTTGTTCTCCCCAAGTTAGAGTGTTTCCTTGGCTCTCGACTGTGTATATCTATTCAAGGCTTGGTTCATGCGCCTCTTCTATATGTCTCAATGGCCTAGCCTCTGGTTATTGCTCATCGAGTGGTAAGTCATCGGCCAAAACTGAGGAATCAAGGGTAAGTTCAATACTTACTTGATGATCGACTATTGAAATGTTGATTTCCCATTGTAGAATTTCTTCTTCTTGTTCGCCCGCTCCTAACTTATCCTTCAAGTTGTCTATTGGGGTTCCGGGTATATCAAGTGGCTCGATGTCTAAGGCACTTTCTGCCTCATGCTCAATCTGTGGATGGCTCTGAACTTGAGCATCGAGACCCGAGGCAGATTCTTTCTCAGGTTCTTTCTCTTCTGTAATCTACACTAGAGTGACCAGTGACACCTCTGAACTCTCCTCATCATCGTAGATGGTTATCAAATAGAACAAGGGATTTGGTACACCTATTCTCCCTGATGTCCCCTCTATCTCGGGATGGGTTGAAATTTCCCCTGGTGATATGATTTGTGATGGTGGCACTTCGGGGTTTTCTGACCCGATGATTTCTTCAAGCTACATCGGCTTTAGGCCACTTGGTTCCCCTCGACTTTCGATTGGGTCATCAACGAGAATCCTCATCATTTTTGTCAGATCAGGGTCATTTTGCAATTGATCGATGATTCTCTCTGCCCCTTCTAACAAGAGAAATACCCTTCTATGTGCCTCTGTTGTCTCTGCCACTTTGATTTCTTCCCTGGTTTTGAGGGCTTCCTGGGTTGACTACTCTATCATTTCCACCTATTCATCTATGCTCATGGCCTTGAACCTGGTCATATTTGGGTTGGAAATTCTCTGTACCACCTCGTCCCAGTCCCGGGTGCACTCTGTGAATATTTCATCCTCTAATTTATCATGGGCGTACGACAAATAGGATGATACATGTGAAGCATGTTGGAGGACCGGGCCTTTAGGGTTGTGCTCGTGGAATCGACATGTCGGGAACTTGAATTCTAGTTGGCTAAGCCCTTCTTGTTTGGCTTGACCAGTATCCTTCACCAGATAGAACCCCACATGGAAACCATAGGGTATGAAAGTATGTTTCTTGTCCTTGACTAATGTGGCATTGTATCTCTGCAGGATAGTCTGATAGCATATTTCTCCCACAACAAGCTGGTTTGGGACATGAGTAGGTAGGATATGTGGTGCTCCATTGGCCCTGAACACCTTGAGGTAGGTTGAGCGTTCGTCTAGATACCAATGGCCTACCTTTGCTATCATTTTCTTGGTTGTCGCGGATAATCTTGGGCATTCCTTCTTAAAAATAATGAAATGAATGCAGGCGATGAATTCATCGCAGATGAGTGCGTAAGATTTCTTGTACCAGTTCCCCCATAGTATGTTGAAGTAGACGTGGACCGAGAGCTCTGCAACATGCCAGCTTAAATTCATGTCAGCGAAGACATTCCTTGTGCACATGACATCGAGCAATTACGAGGCCATGTAAAAAGTGGATGCCTCCCCTTCTTTCGGTGTCTAAGCCTGTTGTACACAAATGCTTAATTGTTTTGATATTATAGCTCCACAATTGAAGATGCTCCCAGAGATCACCATTGTGTATGCCAACGACCTCCATTCTTCCGAAAACTTGGAGCAATCCTTTTCTCCATATAGCCGACAGATGAGAAACATTAAATAGATGTATGGCTCTCTCAGGTTAATTGTCCC
>CBVK0103064242.1:0-12712 GCA_900067695.1 Picea abies | reverse complement strand
ATCCGAATACATTGATCTACCTATGTGCGGGTTAGGACCTTAACATGCGGCTACAAAAGAGATTGTTTGTTGTAGGATAGGAATGGTTGTAGAATGCAGCAAGATGCGGGATGTGAAAACACTTTTTTAAATGTATATTTTGGAAGTGTTGCATATGGGAGTGCTACTACAGGTTTGATATCTGGATGCATGCAAAGGATGAATGTATTGTTGCATAAGTAGTTATGAGCATTATGAATCAGGTGGAAACTGAAAGGCTAGATGTGTGGATGCATGCTAACGATAAACATGAAGCTAAAAGGTCACACATAGAAGGTGAAACATTATAGATTGAAATCGATGTAGGAGCATCAATGAGCTATTTCGAAATTGACCCTAGGGGTCACAAACTTTACTAAGTTGGTTTCCTAATGTTTTTTATTTTTATTTATAATAATAGTATGAAGTGTTTCTAGAAGATATCTTCATTGCGTTGTTTCGATAGGTGGTAGCTATATATTTTATCTTAGGATCAAACTTCTAGGTTAAGTATTTTTTGAGATAGCCCCGGATTAGTTGGTTTTAGGAATGGAGCTCCAGGTATATTCTGTAATGAATAGGAATGAGACAAAGTATGCAAATTTGGTGAGGGTGTGAGTGTGAATAACTTTGAGAGACTAAGAAGGAATGTAACTGTCACTTGTAATCTTATTCATTGAAAGTGCTTTAATAAATATCAGTTTTGTGAAATTGTGAAATCATGTTTCCTGCAAATTTTTGTTTAAACTCCACGTATCAATTAGTTGGACATGGAAACAAACTGTTTGTTGTTGCAAGAGACAACGTGGAAATCTTTATTATGTATACAAATCGACCAGAGCTAAATTGGGCACGTTGAAATTGGTTTTCAGACTCCATGCTACAAGTTAAAGTGAATGGACAATAGAGATTTGATTTGGGCTACCCTTTTCATAATTGACGACCACGATTATATTGTCGGGACTTGTCAGATCAGCTCGTAAATTTCACTTAGAAATTGTTGACGACGAGTAGGGGCGAACGACGATAACGTTGGAAAATATCCTGTAAATTGTTGACGACGAGTAGGGGCGAACGACGATAACGTTGGAAAATATCCTGGTTTATGCCAACGACATGCTTGGTAAGTGTGCCGATAAGAAATGGGGATGAAAATGACTTAAACCCATTCAAATAAGCCAACGACAAGGATCTAAATAGAGAAAAGATCAACCAAAGATCTATAAAGGGTGTGTTGGCAAGGTATAATTAAATCAACGATTTTCGATTAAATAATTACCCTTTTCAGAATTGTCGACCAAGATTATATTGTCAAAAATCCTCACATCGAGAAACAAACTTCACTTAGAAATCGCCAATGATGAGTAGGGGTGATGACGATAATGTTGGAACAGAGCCTGATTGTCCATGACGACATGCTTGGTAAGCGTGTTGACTAGAAATGGGGTCATCGACCATCAGTTAAACCCATTCAAATAAACCAATGACGAGGATCTAATTAGAGATAATACCAATGAAGAATATATAAAGGGAGTGTTTCCAAGGTACAATTAAATCAATGGTTTTGATTAAATTCTTTTAGAACAGATCGACAATCCATAATAGTCGAAGTAGACCCCATATCATCGGGACTAATGTATCATCAGGACAATTGAATGCAGGTGTAATTTCTCCTTGAGAAAACTCCAACTAAAATAAGTATATTGTTGGGACTAATACATCGTTGGGACGACTGGGCTTGTGATTTCTCCACAATAGAAAAATGTCGACAATCACGTGATTATCTCTTGGTTCCAATGCTATGTCCCATGGACGCTTAACATTCAAACTTCGGGGTTTGTTGATAGCGCCAATTTTTATATTTTGTTCTTTGAAGAATTAGGGTCGCGTAACGAGGGTCCAAACTCTATTAATAAAGGATATGAAGACACCTAAGAATGAGTTCGGGAGAAGCTAAGTGTTGTAGTTGCCGACGCGGTATTTTAACTCTTTTTTAGTTGGATTTGGGCTTGGTAGCTCTGCATCTGTTGGTATTAGAGTGTGAAATTCTCCAGTAATCAGAGAAGACGAACTATATCTTGCAGGAATCATGCCACCCAGACGAGGAGGCAAGGAGAGAAATGCAACCACTCATAAGTTGAAAATGGAGTTGAAGCACATCGAGCCAGGATGGAAGCCATGGAGATAGTTCAGAGAACGAAACCTGAGACAACGGATGTCAGTGAAATTGAATATACAAGATTTGATTAGGAAGCAAAAGGAGCACCAGGCGGAGAAACATCAAAGCAGAAACTATTGATATTGGTCACAAAGGTTGGAGCCAGACCAAAGATGGAAGTTCCCATGTATGAGGGTAATTTGAATATGGATGAATTGCTTGATTGGATCAATGCAATGGATAAGTACTTTGAATATGAAGAGGTGGACCAAGATAAAAAAATTCAAACATGTGGTGATAAGAATGAAAGCCCTTGCAACTTTATGGTGGGATGAGTTGCAGGAAGATTAGAGGAGGAAAGGAAAAGATAAAATCAAAATCTAAGATAGGATGGTGGCTAAATTTAAGAGAAAATGTATTCCTAAGGATTACCAATTGAACCTCTTCAAAACATTGGAGAATTTGAGGAAGAAAATAAATCCATGATAGTGAAGGCTTATACTAAAGAATTATCAAGGCATTCCATATAGAGAAGGTTTCGAGATATATACATGGATTAAGGTATGATATTCAAAATGAAATCAATATTTTATTTTTAAGAATAATGGAAGATGCTTACCAAGTATCCCCAAAGGCATCCTTAAAGGCGGAAGAAAAGTTGGCCAGGAAGGAGAGCCAAAAGAATCGAGGAAGCAGGTGAAGAGGAAGAGTATTATCCCATAGAGGAAGATTTTGGGATTTAAAGGGAGTTGTAGGAATTTATAGGAGTCAGACACAAGAGGGACATAGTCAAGAGGTGGAAGATTCTTCTCAAGAGTAAGAGGTAGAGAAATCAAGATTTTTGATTAAGGATTAAAAAGGAAACTCATGAACCAACACAGAGAAAGAGTTTATTCGGGACCATGTGCAAATAAAAGGGAAATGTTTCAAGGTGGCCATTGAGAGTGGCAACACAGAAAATCTAATTTCTACAAAGATGGTAGCAAAGTTGGGGTTTCAGAGCATGGCACATCCTACTCTATACAAAGTGTCTTGAATGCATAAAGGGCACCACATTCTGGTAAGTCAACAATGTAACATAGAAATTCAGATTGGTGACTACAAAGATGAAATAATATTTGATATCATGCTTATGGATTTCTGTCATATCTTGTTGGGAAGGCCATGGCAGTATGACACGAAATATATTCATCATGGAAGAATAAATAGATATACTCTTGAAAAGGATGGACATAAGAATGCATTACAACCATTGAAATATGAAGGAGCTAAAGATGAGGCTAGTCCAAGTGTGTTGTTGATGAGTGGAAAGGAGTTGTTGTTGGGAGTCAATAAATTGGAGGAGTACACTTTGCTTTGACTAGTAATCCTAGAGTAGTACTTACTAGAAAATATTTAAATGATTTACCTGCTCAAATTCAAGCCTTATTAGATGAGTTTGCTAACATCATAGTTGATGAGTTTCCTAAGGCCTTACCACTGATAAGGATCATTAGCCATCATGTAGACTTGTTTCCAGGAGAAAATATACCAAACAAGCTTTCCTACATGATGACACCCAAGGAGAATAAAGATATCAAAAATTAGGTTCAAGAACTGTGGGATAAGGGATTGGTTAGATAAATTTTGAGCCCTTGTGTTGTACCAAATGTTTTGAGTCCGAAGAAGGATGGAAGCTCGAGGATGTGTATAGACTATAGAGAAATAAACAAGATAACAATAAGTACATATTTTATTTACCTCATATAGATGATTTGATGGAATTTCTAAGTGGTGAAAATTATTTTTCAAACATGGACTTAAAGAGTGGATATCATTAGATTAGGATGAGAGAGGTAGATGGATGGTCTTGATGTTTTGGGAAGCATCAAGAAGACATTCTCTTCACATTGGCCATGTGACTTGACTAAGGAGAATGGAACATGCATTTCTTTATTCTTGATAATGTGACTTCATAAGGACCGACAAAGACTCCAGGAACATATGCATTGGGAAAATGTTCTTCTTAGATGGACATGTGGCTTGGATAAGGAGAGTGGACCACATCATTGATGTTCTCCATGCATTATCATTAGGTATAAAATCTTTGTAGATGTCCATATGGCTTGTCTAGGGAGAATGGACTAGATGTAGTCTCTATCCTTTCTCATGTGACTTGACAATGACTGATAGAGAATTGAGGTGCTATGTAGGAAATGGACACATCAACTAGGTGCATTCCAAAATGTATTACATCAACTAGCCTCAAGAAAACCTTTCTAGAAAATAAGAAGTGTCAATAGGATAATAAAATGTCCATATTACCATTAAAGAATATCCAGGAAGAAATTAAAGACCCATGAAGAGAAGTTGGTCTCCTGAAGTACAAGACAAAAAATAATAAAGTAAAATTGAAAACTTGAGAAGAGAAGTTACCCCCACATGAAAAATAAAGATTACTTAACAAATATAAAAAAAGGATCATCTAATTTCATTTGACACACTCACTCAGTCTTCTCTTACTCAAGGAAGAAGTCGCAATTTTCAAGGAGGTCTTATTTGGGGTAAAATTCACTACAACTTGAATTTCTTCATATTCTATCTTGTGAACTACTTATTGGGAGTTGTTCTAGGATTGTGAGGTGAATCTTTGATATATGTTGGTATATATTGATGGTCTTAAACCTGTAAACTCTTGAATTGATTCTTATATAATAAAGGTTGTCGTCTTTTCTTCGAAGGTTGGGTTTCCCAGGTATGAGGGTAACTTGAATATGGATGAATCGCTTGATTGGATCAATGCAATGGATAAGTACTTTGAATATGAAGATGTGGACCAAGATAAAAAATTCAAACATGTGGTGATAAGAATGAAATCCCTTGCAACTTTAAGGTGGGATGAGTTGCAGGAAGATTAGAGGAGGAAAGGAAAAGATAAATTCAAAATCTAGGATAGGATGGTGGCTAAATTTAAGAGAAAATGTATTCCTAAGGATTACAAATTGAACCTCTTCAAAACATTGGAGAATTTGAGGAAGAAAATAAATCCATGACAGTGAAGGCTTACACTAAAGAATTATATAGGATAAATATCAGAACACTCCATATAGAAGAAGATATAGAGAAGGTTTCAAGATATATACATGGATTAAGGTAAGATATTCAAGATGAAATCAATATTTTATCTCTAAGAATAATGGAAGATGCTTACCAAGTATCCCTAAAGGCATCCATAAAGGCAGAAGAAAAGTTGGCTAGGAAGGAGAGCCAAAAGAATAGAGGAAGGAGGTGAAGAGGAAGAGTATCATCCCACAGAGGAATATTTCAGGATTTAAAGGGAGTTGTAGGACAAGAGGAACATAGTCAAGAGGTGGAAGATTATTCTCAAGAGTAAGAGGTAGAGAAATCAAGATTTTTTATTAAGGGTTAAAAAGGAAACTCATGAGCTAACACAGAGAAAGATTTTATCTGGGACCATGTGCAAATAAAAGGGAAATGTTTCAAGGTGTCCATTGATAGTGGCAACACGAAAAATCTAATCTCTACAAAAATGGTAGCGAAGTTGGGGTTTCAGAGCATGGCACATCCTACTCTGTACAAAGTGTCTTGAATGCATAAAGGGCACCACATTCTGGTAAGTCAACAATGTAACGTAGAAATTTAGATTGGTGACTACAAAGATGAAATAATATTTCATATCATGCTTAGGGATTTCTATCATATCTTGTTGGGAAGGCCATGGAAGTATGACAGGAAATATATTCATCATGGAAGAATAAATAGATATACTATTGAAAAGGATGGACATAAGAATGCATTACAACCATTGAACTATGAAGGAGCTAAAGATGAGGCTAGTCCAAGTGTGTTGTTGATGAGTGGAAAGGAGCTATTGTTGGGAGTCAATAAATTGGAGGAGTACAATTTGCTTTGATTGGTAATCCTAGAGTAGTACTTACTAGAAAATATTTTAATGATTTACCTGTTCAAATTCAAGCCTTATTAGATGAGTTTGCTAACATCATAGTTGATGAGCTTCCTAAGGCCTTACCACTGATAAGGATCATTAGCCATCATGTAGACCTATTTCCAGGAGAAAGTACACCAAATGATTTTTCCTACATAATGACACACGAGGAGAATGAAGAGATCAAAAATTAGGTTCAGGAACTGTGGGATAAGGGATTGGTTAGATATATTTTGAGCCCTTGTGTTGTACCAAATGTTTTGAGTCCAAAGAAGGATGGAAGTTGGAGGATGTGTATAGACTATAGAGAAATAAACAAGATAACGATAAGTACATATTTCCTTTACCTCATATAGATGATTTGATGGACTTTCTAAGTGGTGAAAATTATTTTTCAAACATGGACTTAAAGAGTGGATATCATTAGATTAGGATGAGAGAGGTAGATGGATGTTCTTGATGTTTTGGGAAGCATCGGGAAGAAATTCTCCTCACATTGGCCATGTGACTTGACTAAGGAGAATGGAACATGCATTTCTTTATTCTTGATCATGTGACTTCATAAGGACCGAAAAAGACTCTAGGAACATATGCATTGGGAAAATATTCTTCTTAGATGGACATCTGACTTGGCTAAGGAGAATGGACTACATCATTGATGTTCTCCATGTATTATCTTTAGGTATAAAATCTTCGTAGATGTCCATATTACTTGGCTAAGGATAATGGACCACATGTAGTCTCTATCCTTTCTCATGTGACTTGACAATGACTGATAGAGAATTGAGGTGCTATGTAGGAAATGGACACATCAACTAGGTGCATTCCAAAACGTATTACATCAACTAGCCTCAAGAAAACCTTTATAGAAAATAAGAAGTGTCAAGAGGATAAAAAAATGTCCATATTACCATTAAAGAATCATGAGGAAGCAACTAAAGACCCAAGAAGAGAAGTTGGCCTTCTCAAGTACAAGACAAAAAATAATAAAGTAAAATTGAAGACTCGAGAAGAGAAGTTAGCCCCACATGAAAAATAAAACTTACTTAACAAATATTAAAAAAGGATCATTTAATTTCATTTGAGACACTCACTCACTCATCTCTCACTTAAGGAAGAAGTCACAATTTTCAAGGAGGTCTTATTTGGGGTAAAATTCACTACAACTTGAAGTTCTTCATATTCTATCTTGTGTGCTACTTATTGGGAGTTGTGTTAGGATTGTGAGGTGAATCTTTGATATATGTTGGTATATATTGATGGTGTTAAACTTGTAAACTCTTGAATTGATTATTATATAATAAAGGTTTTTGTCTTTTCTTCGAAGGTTGGATTTCCCAGGATAGATTCTTGTGTTCATGTGTCTATTGTGTATGGTTAATATTTTTTGATCTTGTTATTTTAGTTGTATTTTAGTAGTTGAGATTTTCATTGTATAGTTATTCTATGATAATTGTTGCATGAAAGGAAATTTTTCATTGAAATTATAAGACAATAACTATTATATCTAAGAATCATAAAATTCAACACGGAATGAGAGATTTGCTGAAATATCATCACTGCACAGTCATTGCACAGTCACAGAAATATATCTTATATGAAAATCATTGGGCACTTTTTTTGAAGCGTTCTGGATAATTCTTGCATTGGTGCTCCTAGATTTCCAAAATGTCAAGGTTGAGCTTTGGTCAAAGTTAAATCAAAGTTAAATTAAAAGGTTGACTTTTGGTCAAGGTCAAAACATCTAGTCAAAATCAAAAGTCAAATATGGGGTCCAATTTTAGAATACAAAACATTAATTCTTGTTATTGTTATTGTTTCAGTCAAGTTACTATGAAGACAAAGAAATAATTCTCCCTTGTCTCCTCTCTTACAGACACTATTACATATAGTAGTTATACCTGGTTGGTTGACATAGGTGCTGCTAGGAACATGAGAGCTTACCAAAATTATCTTAAAAGTTTGATAGAGAATAAATCATCACTACAAGTGGAACTTGGAGAAAATGCCAAGTATGTAGTAAAAGGACTTGGAACCACATCATTCCAACTAGAATATGGAAATTCTCTACATATGAATGATGTCTTGTTTGTAGCAGGACTAAGAAAGAATCTACTCTCTATCTTAGCATTGGAGTATAAAGGCTATATATTTTCATTTGTGGATGGAAAAGTGCTTGTATGGCCTAAGTATTTAGAGATTGATGCACCATAAGTAATTGGTGTTGAAGAGGGAGGATTATACAAACCATCAAGACATCCAACCTAGGCATTGATACATGATAAAACCAACTTATGTTAGCTATGGAATCGAATATTTTACCACCTACACTATAATGCTTTACCAACATTAAGGAAGATGGTTACAAGTATTATAGAGCTCCACGAAGAACATGAAGGCTTTTGTAGAGGATGTACTCTTGGTAAGAATACCAAGGGACTTTATCGAACTAGTGATAGTAGATCCAAAGTAATATTGGATCTAGTGCATTCAAATGTATGTGGAGATATGATAGTATCATATTTGGGACTCTTATTGTACTATGTGACATTCATTGATGATTTCTCCTAGAATACATGGATCTACTTCATAAATACCAAGGATGGAGTATTTAAGATGTTTCAAGAGTTCAAGGATCACGTAGAGAAATTGATGGGGAATAAGATAAAGGTTTTAAGAACATATAATGGAGGAGAATATACTTACAAATACTTCAACGATTTCTGCAAGAAATAAGGGATCAAGAGGGAGTTGACAGTTCCTTACAACCTTCGAAAAAATGGTGTTGCAAAAAGAAAGAACATGTTTATCATGGAGGAAACCAAGAAAATGATTCATGATCAAAATATACCCATGCTCTTATGGGAAGAAGCATCCAACACAATAGTATACATTCAGAACAAAATCCTTCATCAGACATTGGAAGAGAAGACTCCTAAGGAGGCATTCACAGGAGTGAAGCCAAAGGTTAGTCATTTGAGGATATTTGGTTTTCCTACATACATGCATGTACCAAAGGAGAAGAGGATGAAGCTAAAACCCTCCATAGAGGAGGGCACAGACATTGGAAGAGAAGACTCCTAAGGAGGCATTCACAGGAGTGAAGCCAAAGGTTAGTCATTTGAGGATATTTGGTTTTCCTACATACATGCATGTACCAAAGGAGAAGAGGATGAAGCTAAAACCCTCCATAGAGGAGGGCACCTTTGTTCTATATAGAGAAACTTTAAAATCCTACAAAATCTATATTGTCGAAAAATGTGAGATCGAAGTCAGTTGTGATGTTAACTTTAATGAAGAGATAACTTTCAGGAGATCCATAGAATATCATGTAGAGGTTGTTAGTGAGGAGTAGAAGGATCCCAAGGATAATGGTATACATAAAACTAGTCCAGCTGATTATTCTTCAGAGGATCAAGAAGAGCCAGCATGACCAGTGGATATACCTAGAGATGTTGTAGTGACCAGAAAGAGGCTAGAATGGATTCATGATACTTTGTAGGATGTATAAGGACATGCAACTCCCAATGGTACTTTCAGGGAGATAAAGAGACCTAAAAGGTTCTCAATTTATATGGAACTTATGAGCCACATAATTAATTCACAACCTTCCAGTTATGAGGAAGAAACTAGACAACAGGTCTGGAAAGATGCCATGATAGAGGAGTATCAATGGATCATGAAGAATTCTGCGTGGGGGTTCATTCTGATATTGGAAGGGAAGTCAATAGTAACTTCCAAGTGGATTTATAAAATCAAGGATGCCTTATATGGTAGCATTGTAAATTACAAAGCCATGTTTGTAGCAAGAAGATTATACTAGAAAGAGGCAGTGTATTATGAGGACACATTCACTCCAGTCACCAGGTACACTTCCTTCAAGACCATTATTTCTCTTTATTTAGTTTTGTGTTGGAAATTACGTCAGATGGATGTAAATACTATGTTCCTCAATGATGTTATTGAGGAGGAAGTGTACATACAGAAACCTCCAAGATTTGTGATAAATGGTCAGGAATCCCATCTCTACATATTAAAGAAGGTCTTGTATGGACTCAAGTAGGAACACAGATCATGGTACTTCTATACTGATGTATACTTGATGAGCTTGTGGCTCACCAAGACTGATGCATATCCCAACCTTTACTAAAATGTTATTGATGGATATCCCTTTATTTTGATGCTATATGTTGATTATTTTTTCCTTATGGGAGCATAATGGCTCATTCAGGAAGATAATCAGACTCCACAACGAACACTATTTCTTGGGATTGGAGGTATGGGAGAGACCAAGCAATATTTTCCTTGGACAAAGTAAATATACAATTGAGATTTTGCATAGATTCGATATGATGGTCTACAAGTCCATGGCTACACCTATGGAAACAAATTTGAAGAATTTGAGTGATTCGGCTTGAGATTCAGATTTGGTGTATCCAAGTATGTAAATGAAGTTGATTGGATCCTTTATGTACCTCATGAACACTATGTAATATATTCTTTTTGAGGTAAACCCCTTGAGCCAGTTTATGGTAGAGCTCAAAAACTACCATTGGGTTCCAACAAAGCATGTGTTGATGTACTTGCATGGTACAATTGAATATTTTATCAGATATGTCTCAGGTGGTGAAGTGAATCTATAGGGATATAAATCTTCTGACGGGGCATGAAGTGTAGTGAAAGTAAAGAGCACCTCAGGGTGCTTCTTCAAATTAGGATCAGCCAGGATATCATGGATTAGCAAGAAGCAGACTTATGTAGCACTCAATATAGAAGAAGATGAGTATATCGCAGCAAGTGTTGCAAGTCATGAAGCAGTATGGATCCAAAAAATACTTGTAGGACTAATTGACCAACATCTAGAGATGAACTTGATACATTGTCATAACTAAAGTTGTGTCAAGATTTTAGAAAATCTATTATTTCGTGAAAGGTCGAACCATATTGAGATCAAATATTACTTCATCTGAGACATGGTACAAAAGGGAGAAGTGAAGCTCTAGCACATATCCACATATCAGTAGATTGCAGACATTCTCACCAAACCTCTTGTGAAGGAGAAGTTTGAATACTTTAGGGACAAGTTGGCATGATGAAGAATGTCTCCCTCATTCAGAGGGAGTGTTCATGTTTTAGGAAGCAACAGGTAGACATTTTATTCATATTGGCCATGTGACTTGGATAAGGAGAATGGCCTAGACATAGTCTTTATCCTTGATCATGTGACTTGACAAGGACTGAAAAATACTAGAGGCACATATGCATCAGAAAGAAATTCACCTCAGATGGCCAAGTGACTTGTCTAAGGAGAATGAACTAGGGCATTGATGTTCTCCATGTATTAGCATTAGGAAGACATTCTCCTCATATGGCCATATGACTTGGCTAAGGAGACTAGTTGAGGTGTAGTTTCTATCCTTGATCATGTTACTTGAAAAGGAATGACAGAGACTCGAGGTGCTATGTGGGAAATGAACACATCAACTAGTTGCATTCCATAGAACATTACTTCAACCAGGCTCAAGGAAAGCCTTTCTAGAAAAGAATAAGTTTAAATAAGACAAGACAAGGCCCATCTAACCATTAAATAGTCCTTAGGAATAAATTAAATACTGAAGAAGAGAATTCGACCTCCACAAGTAAAAGACAAAAACCAATAAAGTCAAATTGAATACCCAGGAAGAGAAGTCGACCCACATGAAATATAAATAAAGGTTCAATTCATTTCATTTGACACACTCACTCACTCATCTCTTACTCAATAAATAAGGCACAACTTCCAAGGAGGTCTAATTTGGGGTAAAATTCATTGCAACTTGATGTTCTTGGCATTCTATCTTGTTCTCTACATCTCAAGAGTTTCACTAGGATGGGAGGTAAATCTTTGATATATCTTGGTCTATTTTGATGATGATAAAATTGTAAACTCTTGAATTGATTATTCTATAAGAAAGTTTGATGGTTTTTCTCCGAAGGTTGGGCTTCCCACAATAAATGCTTGCGTTCTTGTGTCTATTGTGCAGTGTTAATATTTCTAGATATTTTTATTTTCCCTGCATTGTAATAGTTTATATTTTCAACATACAATTATTCTATGATAACGGTGGCATGAAAATAAATTTTGCATTGAAATTATAAAAAAATAACTATCATATATAAGAATCAAAAGATTCATCACATGGAAGACAACCTTTAACACTAATGATGGTTTGTATGAATAGTTTGTCATGACTTTAAGCTTGAGAAGTGCACCTAGTAAATTCTTGAGTTTCATGAATGAAGTCCTCAAGATTTTATTGAAAAATTATAATTGTATATATAGATAATATTCTCTTCTACAATAGAGAAATGGAAGAACAATTAAGGTTTATGAAGATAGTGTTGAGAAAGTTGCAACAAGAGACATTTTGATAAATCTAAATAAATGTTCCTTTATGAAAATAGAATTCGTATATTTAGGCTTGTTCGTAGAATACAGCCTGAGTGGGCCTAATGGTTAAGAATATGTGTTTCCTCTTAAGAGGTCACAGGTTCAAATCGAGAGGGGGGTAGGGTATGTATAGCTTCGTAGACTTTACCAGTCAAATCGC
>CBVK0103064241.1:0-10818 GCA_900067695.1 Picea abies | reverse complement strand
AAACAAGGGGGTCTCATACATCAATTTGGTGTGCTGGCTTGGTCGTGACCTTAAAAATAGATTATTATTATTATTATTATTATTATTATTATATCTAAATAAGTGATGTTTTTAGGGGATAAATTCCTCTCATGGGATAATTTTCGATGGTTTTCCCCAAAATAATATTTTCTATTCTAAAAATGATTCGCCCAAATTATATATGATAAAATTATTTTACCTTAAAAATCGTAAAAAAATTATACAAACTATACAAAATCCTGAGAAATTTGAAATTTTTATAAAAATATATCCAAACATTTAATAGTTGTAATATGAAGGATTAGTAAGATTCTCCAATGTTTTTACATTTAAAAAAAAAATCATCCTTAAAATTATCCTTGATCTAAAGATGACCTGATAGATGCTTGGAAGGTGAAATCTATCAAAAAGTGGCCATCTCCAAGAAATATTTATGAGGTAAGATGTTTTCATTGATTGGAATGTTTGTATAGAAATTTTATTACAAATTTGAGTAGAATATATGCTCCTATAGTTGATACTATTAGGAAGGAACATCAACCATTCAAATTGAAAACACAATATGAAAGGGGATTCATATTATTGAAAGAAAAGATCAATAAACAACATATCTTAGTTCTTCCATATTTTCATAAACTTTCCAAGTCAAGTGTTATGCAAGTGGAATGGCTCTTGGTGTTGTTCAAAGTCAAGATGAGAATCCTATTTGCCTATTTCAGTGAAAAGTTGAATGATTTCCTATTTGCCTATTTCAGTGAAAAGTTGAATGATTCCAAGAAGAAATGTTCAACCTATGACAAAGAATTCTATGTAGTGATCCAATCTTTAATAAAATGGAGGCATTTTATAATGCCTAAGGAATTTATTTTCTATATTGACAATCATGATTTCTAGTTTATAACTAACATGAGAAGCTGAATCAAAGACATGCCAAATGGGTAGAGTTTATGCAAAAATTTACATTTTTTCTTAAACATATTAGTGCTAATGCTAACAAAGTTATAGATGCTTTGAGCAAAAGGTTTTTGGTTTTGCTGGAATTCCAAGTGAACACTTTGGGTTTTGAACATCTCAAGGAAATGTACAAAGAAGACTTGGAGATAAATGAATCCTATGAAGTATAAAAGAATCCAATCATCAAAGATAGAAGTCCTTGGTTAGAGTATATTATTTAGGAGGGATTGTTGTTCAAAAGTAGTCAATTGTGCATTCCAAAATGGTCAATGAGAGATAACTTGATGAAACAAAAACATAATGGAGGATTGGTTGGTCACTTTCGATAGGAAAAAACTTATGCTCAATTAATTTCTTCTTCGTATTGGCCAGATACAAGATATAATGTTAAGAAACTTATAGAGAACTGTATAATTTGTCAATATACCAAAGAAAAACAACATAACAAAGGTTTATACCAACCATTTCCCATACCAAGTAGACCATGAGATTCCATAAGCATGGATTTGTTTTTGGGTTTACATAAAAATCAGAGGGGGAATGATTCAATTTTTGTGATTGTATATAGATTCTCAAAGATTGAACATTTTATAACTTATTATAAAACCAATGAGGCAATCCATATTGCCAATCTATTTCTCAAAGAAATTGTTAGATTGTATGGATTTCCTGAAAGTATAGTTTTAGATAGAAACAATAAATTTGTTGGACATTTTGTTAGGACATTGTGGAAAAATCTTGGAACATTTTTTTATTTTATTTCACCCTATGTGATGGGAAGACAAAAGTAGTAAACAACATTTTGGGAAACTTACTAAGGAGTTTGGTAATTGAGCATAGAAATTAGTCGGATCAAATTCTTGCACAAGTTGAGTTTTCTTACAACGACTCACCTAACAAAAGTATAAGGAGAATTCCATTTCAAATAGTATAGTGTATGCAGCCAAGAGGAATTTATGAACTTAGGAATTTGGAAAAAGAATAAACGAGGAGTGTCCACAGAGAGGATTTTTCTACAATAGTGCAAATATTGCATGAACAAGTCAAGGGACACGTACAAGACAATAGCGAGAGATACAAGCAAAGAGAAGATTTGAATAGAAGGGAAGTTAATTTTAAATTTTGAGATCAATTTTTGGCACATCATAGCAAAGAGAGAATCCCAAAGAATGAATATAACATATTTAAATTGAAGATCATAGGACCCTGCAAAATTTTGAGGAAATTTTCAGCGAATTCCTATGAGATTGAATTACGACCCAACATTGGAATTTCGACCGTTTTGATTGTTGCAGATTTGTATCCTTAAAGGGAATGTGAAGCGGGAAATGAGCATGATAATGGGAAGGCTAAAACAAGATCAACTGATGAAGTAGTTACCTACAACCAAAAAATTACTTATGGAGAATATTTTCGATCATAGGATTGTCAAGAAAACCAGGAAGCAGGATTACTGTGAGTATTTGGTCAAATGGGGGGATATTTTGAAAGAAGATACAACTTAGATGAATGATGCATAAATCAAGAATCATGGAAAACAAAGTGAAGACCTCACAAACATGAATCCATGAATACTCTTCTTCTCCACGAATTTAATGCACGAGAATCAACGAGCTATTTTGAAATTGACCTTAGGTGTCACAAACATTACTAAAGAAGTTGGTTTCCTAATTTTTTCTATTTTTATTTTTAATAATTGTAAGAAGTGTATGTAGAAGACTTATTTGTTGGGTTGTTTCAATAGGTGTCAGCTTCTTGTTCAATTTTAGGATCAAACTTCTAGGTTAAGGATTTGTTGAGATAGCTTGGCATTAGGTGGTTTTAGGAAGCTACCCGAGAGCTCCTCATATATTATGTAATGAATAGAAATGAAATAGAGTGTGGAAATTTTGTGAGACCGTGAGTGTGAAAAGGTTTGAGAGACCAAGAAGGAACAAAGCTATCGTTGTTGTAATCTTATTCCTTCAATGTTATTTAATAAAGATCATTTTTGTGAAATCATGTTTCCTTTTTGTTTTTATTTAAAATCCATGTATAAACTGTTTGGACAGTTAGACAAAGCGTTTGTGGTTGTAGGAGAATGTGTGAAGATATTTCTTGCATATTATATCGACCAGAGCCAAATTGGGCGCGTTAAATTTGGTTTTCAGACTCCATTCTACAAGTTAAAGTGAACAGATGGTGGAGATATGATTAGGGATACCTTTTTGGAATTGAAAAACATGATAATATCATCAGGAATCGTCCCATTGGGATGAAAAAATCACTTATAAATCATCTATGACAAGTAGGGGACGAAGATGATAAAGTTGGAATAGAGCCTGATCACTGACGATGACATTCTTGGTAAGCATGCTGATGAGAAATGGGGCCAACGACGATGAGTTAAACCCAATCAAATAAACCAAAGATGAGGATATAAGTAGATATAATGTGAATGACAGATATATAAATGGAGTGATGGAAAGGTAGAATTAAATTAACGACTCCAATTAAATTATTTTAGCATAGATCTAAGGCAGAGATATATAAATGGAGTGATGGAGAGGTACAATTAAATTAACTATTCCAATTAAATTATTTTAGCATAGATCTAAGGTCCAAAATGATTGAAGTAGAGCCCATATCATCGAGTCAAATGTATATCGACACAATTGATCGTAGTTGTATTTTCTCCTAGAGAAAAACTTTGACGATGATACGTATATCGTCAATACTAATACATCTTCAAGATGACTAGTCTTGTGATCTCTCCAAAAAAGGAAAACATCGATGACGATGCGATTAGCGATTGGCTCCAACGCTAGGTCCCATGTAGGCTTAGCATCCATACTTGAGGTTTTGTTTTTAGAGCCGGTTTTTTTATTTTTTTTTCTATGAATAATCAGTGCCAAGTACCAGAGGGTACAAACTCTATTAATAAAGGATCCTGAACACCGAAGAAAGAATCCGAGAGAAGCTAAGTACTTTAGGTGCTAACAGGGTATTTTAACTTTGTTTCTAGTTGTATTTGGGACTCGTAGGTATGCATTATAAATACTTGGTGATGAATGGGAATGTAGAGTCCTTTGGGGAAACTGAAGGAAAACAATTTTCAAGGGGAAATAAAACAAAACATAAAGTTACTAAAAAGGTATCTTTTAGAGCCAACATGAGGAAAAAGTTTCGCACGAAGAAGGGGAATAGATGGTTGAGATTTGCATGGCCTTCGGCCCGAAATCGCAACAAATTGTAAGCTTATATATGACAGTGGAGATGGTGTATAGTACTATGTACAAAATAAATAAAATATTTTGGGTATTGTAGACTTAACACTTGTATGTTTGTGTGGATGGATACTTGTAGAATGTTATATTTTTTTGTTACTGATATGAATTAGTGCATGTTAAATTCCATGGTGGATAATTTAGTCTATTTATTATAGTGTTGTGAAGGTAGGCATGGATCTATAAAAGATTGCGCTTAAATTGTGATTACCTATAGGTGGAAATGAGAGTATTTGGAATGTTTGTGTTGGACTAATGATTCTCTACATATGTGTTACGACCCTTAGATTTGGGAACTAACCCTCACTCACGGTATAATATATTTTAGGGAGTTTAGGATAAGATTATCTAGAATATGAACGTTTTTATTGAATATGAATTTCATCTTAGAGAGTTCTATATGAGAGTTCTATATGAGTACATAAGTGTGTGTCTATCTTTTGTAGATATGATAGGTCTACTTCTGAGTTGTAGAAGGTGAGTTGCAATGGAAGGTGAGTTGGAGAAGAAGGCGAGTTGAAAAATAAGGAGAGTTACATTAGAAGGTGAGTTGCAATAGAAGGAGAGTTCCATAAGGTCAGTTGCAATGGAATGTGAGTTGCAATGGAAGGTGAGTTGCAATAGAAGAATATTTCTAGGAGAAGGAGAGTAGTAGTGAAGGTGAGCACAGAAATTGGAATGACTGTGACTCTTTAGTAGGAAGAAAATTCGGGTCGGACATGTTAGTACAAACTAGTGTTCTTTAGTTTCCATTTGATTGTACTATAGGAAAGAAGACATGGGTATATGCAATTAGATTATCTGGTTGACAAATCAAGGATGTCTAACAATGGAAAATGAGTGTTAGGGAAATTGTGGTCCCAATTATGCACAACTCAATGAATTTTCCACTTCATATGTACTTTGACGATAAGGGTTTGATACCCATTGAATCAAATGGTATCAGAGTAAGGTTCAACTCTGGGATGGAGGAATATCACATGCTACAAGAGTAAGTTTTAGATATGGGATGAAATAAGTTGTGAGGGTGTGAGAGTTGCTTATTCTCCTAAGGATTAGTTATGTTCATAAGGATTGGTTTGTTCATAGTGTTCCTATGTAGCCATGGTAACAAGAAATCCTAGGATAATTTTGTTACAACTTTTGTTGTTGAAGAAGAGTGATGGGAGGCACTGCTGGAATAAAGGCGTGTGAAGGTTATTCTAGATGAAGGATAAAAAAGAATCCATAGGATTTCTCAATAAAGACGATGAGTTCGAGGATGTATAGGAACCAATTTTTACAATCGATATGATGGAGTGATAACATATGTCAATGTGAAGTTATTAAATGTGAAATTTTTGCAGCTATGAAAATATGGCCACAAATATAAATCTACATGAAGCAAAGTCTAGAAGCTTGTTGGGGAAAAGGATGATAGTCTCCAAGGTAAATGGTTGCTAGAGATACATTGTGGTTATGGTGGTGGTTATTCACAAATATTATATTGAGATGAAACAAGAATTGTAGGTCATGGGAGGATTCATGAGAAGGAAGTTGTTGTGGCAATTATACATGATAATTATCTTGAGATGATGACATAGTCATTGGAAATGAATGAGTGTGCTTGGGAAAGAAAATGCAGTCTGAAGGTTTCCTAGATTGGAGACAGCGCTCATATGTTTCAAGGACCATGTTGGTAGTAGTGAGAGAATTGTTTTCGGATGGTGGCTAGAGGTTTTTAGTTGACTTGAATCTTAGGGAAATCAAAATGAATAGAGATGAAAAATATTATAGCGGTGGAAAAAAGAGACACGTGGTCTGTATGAAAAGTAACAAAGAAAAAGAGGGAGTCAAGATGAAATTGTATTTTTCTCTTAATATATTATCTTCTTGTTTCAAGAAGAAAAAAATAAATTTGTTTCCGATAGAAGCGAATGCACTTGGATGATAAGAAGATGCAATAAAATTAATTTGCATAGATTAAAGTAAATTGCAGAACCACATATGTTGTAGATTATGAATATTTATTAAGAGAACTCATCCATAGAAGACGATGCCATCGATATAAGTGACTCGGGAGGAATCATGAGTAATGATGCTGAGTTGAAAATGGACGAACTTATAATCTCTAGGATGAGGAAGATTATTAAGATGTTGATTACAAAGAAAGAGAATATTTCAAATCTCCTCATGAAAGGACATGTTGAAGAGGAATGTTAGATTAAAAGTTGTTGAGAATAAAGTGTTGTGTGAAGAGGAAGTTTCTTGAATATGGATGTGAAATAATGGAAATGAGTTTTAAGAAATACTATGCAAGAGAGGAAGATGCATTATATATTGAAATATATATAGAGATGAGGAGTGTTGAGTTGGGGGTGCAATAGTGATGAAAGTTGCATTGGTTATTTGTAGATGTCAATTATTTACTTCATAAGAATGAGTGCATGCTTTATTAATATCATAGGGAGTTTGATGGAGGATAATCATGATTGTAATTTCACCTTCACAGAATTTTTTTTGTTACCGTATGATTTTATTTTGTTACCGTATAATTTTATTTTTATTTGATAGATTCTCCTTTCATTTACTTAGATGTTGATTCCTTTGTATGATCGTCATGATAGGCTAAAATAAATCTTGAAGAAAATTTTCTTCCAAAGATAATTTATTTTCAATTAAGACAGTCGAGATCTCTATGGAATACTGTGTCAAATCTATTCCTCTACTCCATCTTCTATTACCAAACTTTTCATTTTTATTATACCGCAAGTGTCTAACAATACAACTAATTTCATAAACACCTTTGCAGGGATCCATCAAATATTTGTACATGCGTAATTTCTAACAACACTCAACTATTATCATCTCTTTTTTTTATCATATTAGATGTTCATGTATAGCTTAGTATTCATTCTTACCCTCGTATTAACTCTCACCATTTAAAATTTAATGAAATTTAATGCACTTATGGTTCCACCCTTTAGAATTAGGATCATTTAGTTAAAAGGGTTATAATGCAATTTATATACTCCCTTCATTTTAAACGAAGTATAAAATCCTTATGTGCTTGGATGTTTACCCATGGCTCATACTTAGGATACAACATAGTGGTTCTAGCTCTATTGAGCTAGAATTCACACGATACTATACCATGGATATGCTCACACCAAGGATTCGTATCTCCATTTGTCGACCCACTTAATTAAAATTAATTTTGTTCCATTTCAAAGACTACGAGTAAACTCCTTTACAACTTGGAGTGTACCTTGCCATACCTAAATTGATTGAAACATTGAGGTTGTCATTACTCTTCTAGGTTTTCTCATTTTAATAACTTAGGAAGAATATTGTTGTCTTCCCAGGTAGCACCTCGGGGTTTTGTATGGGTCCTTTGTAAAGAGATACCCAGGTCTTAAAAGGATTATTAATGACCAATCTTGATCCGAGTATAATAACAATGTCAAGATTCATATAGCCTTTGCATTCAACGTACTTCCTGGATAACGTCGATGTTGTTGCCAAATAAGGTAACGAGTTTCTTTTTGTTGCATTCATGGATTATTATTGCAGTATTTAAATATTTTACCTTTTCTATGAAAATTATTCCTCCTCTATCATTTGCAGGGTG
Source organism: Picea abies (assembly GCA_900067695.1). NCBI lineage: Eukaryota > Viridiplantae > Streptophyta > Pinopsida > Pinales > Pinaceae > Picea > Picea abies. The sequence goes on along the minus strand of CBVK0103064241.1, from coordinate 2,967 downwards.
GCCGATTATAGTATAGCGTGCAGCGTCTTTTCATGTCTAAGCATACCCGGGTAATGTAATCCAATCTTTAACTCATAGCGTGAGGTTAAGGATTCACCTTCACAACCGGAGTACATCGACTTCACCACTGTTCTGCAAGTCATATTCATAATTTTCGACCTCTCTATAGGTTATGTAAACACAGAATAGTTTGGGAATTTATCAAACACTTATTTTTTTCATATGTAAATATATTGTGTTTGAACCTGATGCTACATGTGAAATTTACACACTTCCGAGTGTCGTACTAAGAGTTGCACTTATGTACAGTTGTGTTGCTAAGTGTCGTAATTCCAAAACGACAGTTTCCTAAGTGCCACGTTTATGTTTCATCACTATGATACCATGGAATAACACTTTGTCATCATCCTTAGCCACTGAAGAGAAGAAAAACCCATTTTGAAGGTCGAATGCTTATATTTCCCCTTGTTTTTTTGGCTTAGTTGGAGCACTAGAGCCCCCCTTTTATGGGCCAGGAAGCATCACTCTCAGGGTGACACCCCTTGATAGACCATCATGGAGCATCACTAACGCCTGCTTCGAGTGTTACTTGGAGTGTCACTGGGAGCGTCACCTCTATTAGGGTGGCTTTAACCAATCCCACCTTATTTTATGGTTTGACTCCAAGATAATTATAGTGATTATAATCAAGGAATGATTCATAGGATAGAGTCTCTCCTTTTTAGGTAATCAATATTAATTTATGGAGGAAATATCTCTACCTTCTCTTCATATTCTAATTTGGTTGAACCTCCTAAAGCCTCTATATAAACAAGGTCTCTCAATAGTGAAAGATGAAGGAAATAGTGAAAGATATTAGAAGGAATTAAGGTATGAAGGATACAAAACTTTTGTTCATTTGTCAACATACAATAAGGGGTTGGATAGGAGGAGCATTGGAGGAGGTTTCCATCACATCATGATTGTAAGCTCCATTGTTTCTCATATTAATAAACTTGGCTTATTTCCATATTTCCGTCATTTTTCAAGTTTATTTATGAATGATTATGGCCTAGTTTTTATCTAATTTGTTACAAGTAGTAGAAGAAAGGGATAGTTCTATTTATTTGTAGGTAGACTACATTTGGTGTTGGACTAGATCCAACACTAGAATAATAAAGAGCAGCGGGAAAAAGAAACAAAAAAATGTTCTTCTTTCTCTTCCTCTTCATCTATTATTTCATGTGTAAATAGATGGAAATATAGAATGTTAGTTTCCACTTGTTCTAGTTATCTTAGTTGATGAAACTCAACTAAGGAGAGCTCAACATGTCCGCAAGGTGAGATTTATCACAACACCTGAGTAGATTTAATTTGTTGCTTGGTATAACTCTCAACCTCATTTAAACTTGAGGATGAGGGTTTTTCCATGGTATGGCTTTTCTTGGATAAAAAGAGCCTACATTGCATGACATGTACTCTTGTATGATTCTAGACGATTTAACAAATTGTCCCCACATGAAAAGGTCGACGATTCCAAACAAAATTTATCACAAGTATATGAATTGTTATAACTTGAATATATTTAATACATTGTGGTTTCTTTGCTTAAAAATATCAAGTGGTCTCTCTACTATTTGTTATGGCCATTTTTTTTTAAAGAAAATACATAACGCTAAAGCTCTCATTTGAGAGTTAAAACATAAATTTATAGATATGTATTTGTATGAATAAACCCTATGCTCACCATTTTTCCTTCATAGTTTTTTATCTTTGCAACCTAATTATCATTTCATGTAAAACAAATAAAAGTAGTTCTTTGATAGATGAATATTGTCAAAACAACCACTATAAATTATTCCTTATTAGCATAGATATAAAAAGTTCTCAATATCTACTTTTCTATTTTATTTTCTTGAAATGTAAAAAAGTATATTAACAAATATAATATCTTTCATATGATTTTGTATAAATTTTTCTTTTTGAAAAGATAAACAACTTGTATCCTTCCGGATAAAAAGATTCTACTAATATTCTGGTAAATGATCTCCTTTTAGCTATATCATTATTTCAGTCTTGTTATCTATTCTTGTAGAAATTTTTGTTGACATAAATGCAATAATATTTTGACAAAAATGTTGAGTTTGCCAATTATCATTCAATGTTATCAAAATGCAGTGGAATGAGGTAAACAAAATACAGAAACTACGTACTGCATAGTTCTATTTTACTCCATAGTACTTATTTTTACAAAATTACTACAATTAAAAAAATATTGAAATATTACTATTCTAAAAACATTTCAAAATGATAGAATAAAACAAAGCAATAAAAGACATATCTAAGCCTGCTTCAGAACTAGAAACTAGTTGATTAGATAACTAGTTCCTCCCAACCATAGACCATAAAAGCCAAGTTTTCTTTCTCCTATCACCCTCAAGCCTAATTTATTATTCCATAGGGACAAAAACCTTAATAACCTTTTCCATATTAACCAGGACTCGAGTCTTTATTAGAACCATCAATTTCAAATCCTACTCACAAGTACTCAATAATGTCATGTTTCCTTTATACTTGTCTTTTATTGTGTTACCCATAAGAATGAATAACTTATCTAGGTATTTTATTCCAAGTTAGCCTTGTATCTAACCCTAGGGAATATTTTTAGCCTAACTTTGTGTCAGCTTGTTCCCTCACATGCCAAATATTTGGGAGTAGGTTTACACTTGTCCTCATGGACAATATTTACTCTCGCGGTTTTTATCCCTTTTCACTCTCCAACAAAATAATGAATTACTCTTTTGTAACTGGATTATCCAATCAGTTTGTCTCAGGTTAATTAGAATAAATTAAAAATAATATTTACAAAAATATTTCTCATCATCAATGTTTATGATGATATAATTTAAAATTAAGTCTTTTTCTCAAAAACTTCCCCAATCATAAATAACCAAAATTAAAATATTCAAATGTTTTTAAATGGAGGGA
>CBVK0103064240.1:0-14062 GCA_900067695.1 Picea abies | reverse complement strand
AATCATAAATAACCAAAATTAAAATATTCAAATGTTTTTAAATGGAGGGATGTTACATTCTTCCCCTATTGAACTGAACATTGTCCTCGATGTTCTCATATGAACATCTCAGCTCTGGAACATGAATGGGTAATATTTCTTGGTAGTTTCTTCCATTTCCAGAGTGGCCTCCTCAGGACCAAAGTGTCTCCAACGCACTTTAACTTGAGAGATGGCTATGTTACGCAACATATTTTCCTTCTTGTTGAGAATGCTTAGTGGTTCCACCTAGAACTCGCCTTTTGGTTCCAACTGTATCACATTGAAATTAACAATATGAGTTACATCATGTGCATATTTATTTAGTAATAAAACATAAAATAGAATGCATAGTTTTAAATTGACTGGTAGTGTAAGAGTGTAGTGCACTCGCCCTACTCTGACAAATACCTCAAAGTTCCCACAATACCATGTGACAACTTAGCGTTTTTTTCGAAGTTTAAATGAATTGTTTATGGATTTTACATTTACATAAACATGATCTCCAACATTGAATTTTGTATGCGTATTTTTTAAATATGAGAAACTCTTTTGTATACCGTGTGCACTTTTTAAATTTTGATTCTCCTTTTGAACAATTGTTTCCAATTCTTTTGAAATTTCTGGACCCAAAATAATTCTACCAAACATGTTATCCAACCTACCCGAGGCTTGACACTTTTAGACACACATGACCTCAAAAGGACTCATATTTAGGGAAGAGTAATAACCATTATTATATGCAAACTCAACTATATGGAAGTAATATTCCCATTTTGCAGGGCGGTCCATTACATGCATTTGCAACATATCCTCAGCAATGTGGTTAGTCCTGTTAGTATGACCATCAAGTTGAGTATGATATGTGGTGCTAAATATCAGTCGAGTGCCCAAACCACTAGACATTGTCTTACATAAATTGGAGGTAAACTTTATATCCTTGTTTGAGATCATATTTTTGGGTAAACCATGCATTCTAAAAATCTCTTTCATGAAAATCTATGCAATGTTTATAGCTTTGTGAGTAGAGTTTACTCAAATAAAGTGTGCAACTTTTGAGAATTTGTCAAAAAATACTATTATAAATTCATTTAGTTTCTTAGTTATAGGTAGTCCTGTAATAAAGTCCATACTAATCAGTTCCCATTTCCATTCTGGGATGGGTATGGGTTGCAATAATACGGCTGGATGGTGTTGCTCAACTTTAACTTGTTGGCACTCTAGACAACTAGAACGATATTCAACTACTTATGTTTTCACTCTGGGCAAAAATTATTCTTTCTTTAAAACTGTTATAATCTTTTGATAACGTAGATGACCTAAATAAGGTTTCTTATGTAATTCCACTAATATTAAATTATTCATTTTTTTTTTGTTCATGTAACATCCCGCTCTTGCTCGCACTGAGCAAACTTATTATTTCAGGACACTTGCTTGCAAGTGATCTAGATTACTATCCTATTGCGCATATGATTATGATTATGAGGCGTTATGGATTGATGACATGTTATTTTGTTGTATTGACATAAACAAGTGCTATTGAGTCAGTTTTCCCGACTATGCAGGATTTTGGACCTCAAGGATGCAGAGCCATAGACGAAACCCCTTGAACTCCAAACCGAGTCAGCGAGTGGACAATTGGAGTTTGATTGTTGTATATATGACCTACGTGAATCTGATTAGATGTTATGATTATGGACTTCATTCTGACATGATTTGTTGATGATGCAGGTTGACGATAACTCACTGACCAGCCTCACATGTGGAGCATAGGGGTCACACATGACTACCAGAGACATTGAGGGAGAGGTGTGGAAAATAGCCCTCCCACGACCTATTAGAACTCCCATCATGGCTCAAACTGTTGGTTAACGACTACCTAGTTCGAGAAGACCCACGATGTCGTGAGGGCAGACTGTGATAGTCGCTCATGATGATTCTAAGGGGTGCTCAATAAGGCATGGGCCTTATTCCTTAGAGGCCCTTATTCCCCCACAAGATCACCTGACGAAGTATTGTCTCCAGGGGTTTTTGATGTCTACCAAGTCAATCAAGAGGTGAGTTGCACCCTTGGAGCATGTAGTGCATCCTAAATGGCATGTCGCACAAGGGAAACATAATGAGGTGAGTGGCACCCTTGGAGCACGTAGTGCGTCCTGAAGGGAAAGTCACACAAGGGAAACAAAATGAGGCGAGTGGCATCCTTTGAGCACCTAGTGCATCCTGAATGGCACGTCGCATTGTTAAATAATAAATGAATAAATCTATATGGACTTAGAATGAATGATGTGACCAAAAAGATTAAAACAATTTCCCTAATAGAAATGTCACCCAACCTAGGAAAATAAAATCTAGGTCTAAGTGATACTTGCGACAAAAAATAAAAATAAATAATAAATAATAATAATCCTTAAACATGTGACGAGAAGGGGGTAAGAAATTCAATTAATTAATAAAAAATAAATTACCATGAGGGATTAAAATTTTAAAAGGAAAATGATTGTTGGCTACTTATGCTAATTAAAAAATTTAACTAAAAATGAAAAGGGGGAAAAAGGGTAAAGTCTACACTTGGTAATTTGAGTTTTAGATAAAAAGGGAAAGAGGGAGATTTTAAAATAATTAAGAAACTAACGAAAAGGGGGGGAACATAAAGAGAAAGGGAAACATAAGGAAAAATTAGAATGACTAACTTGGTAAGGTATCTTGGCATTAAAAACTTTCTAAATTGAACTCAACTAGTAATTTAGTAAGGGGGGTAAGTCATTAAATTGTGTAAGGGAATATGAGGACACCTAGGAGCAATTCAAGGAATGCTTTTAGGTGGGTGAGGGGAATAGGAGTAATTAAATAATTAATGAAATTAATTTCTGGTGCACCGAAGGGGATGGGTGACACATGTATAGGAAGGATTTTTTTGAATTAAATTTTTGAAGAATAAACTAAATGGGAAATGGGGAAAGAAAATGAATTAGAAACTCTATATCAAGGAGGAAGGAGGAGGATGATTGATCTCTTTTGTGATGTGTAACGTTACACTGTCGAATTTTAGACTAGACTGACTTATCTTGTGGGAGTTGGGATAACTAGGTCGGTGAGGAGTGGTAGCTTGGCCATGCGAGGAGAGTTGGGAGCTATTTGTTCTTTAGTTGTGTGTGCATGGACCCTTTGCAAATAGGAGGGATAAGGGGGAATAAGAGTACCCCTAGCATTGGCTGGGAGGTACTGGTGAAGTCTCTGTGATTAGCAAGCGGAGGAAAGGAAGGAGCGCAAGACTTGAAGGCATCTTCAGTACGCAACATTCTTCGGTTATGGTATTTTTATATTCCAAAATTATTTGTAGCATTAGTGTAGAAGTATGTTGGACTGATAGGGTCTCTATAGCATCCCTAGAAATCCTGAATGCCTATGGTTACAATTGATGTCAACGATATTTAGTTAAGAGATATATTTTTAATTTACAGTTGCTGCAAACGAATAATTTTTTCTACGGTTATGTTTTAAACTTTCGTTGTAATTCCAGATGTTTTTCGAACCCTAATTTTGAGTGGCATGAAACTCATTGTAAAATGTGAATTTTATGGTATTTAGTCTATGTTAAAGTCTGTATTTTAATCCATAAGTGAAGTATGTGTGAGCAAAGTTTTTGGTTGATGTTATTTCAGAAATTCATCAGTGATTTGTTTGCTGGTAAACCATGGAGTTAGTTCTGAAATTATCTCATGAGTTCTTTGTTGAAATTCATTTAAAATCCAAATCAATTCTAACGATGGGTTCTTTGTTGAGAGGCGTACTGGATCCAAACTGGTAGCCTAACTTCCTTTTTAAAGTTCACGATATTTCATTTCCGTCAAATGGTGGATCCTCGATCGTTGTTTAATCCAAAATTATTTCGTTTCTCTGGTTTAAATCCTTGGTTAACCTGAGTTATCAGTAATGATGAATCCTTGTGCTAGAGTAACTAAATTTCAAACTCTGGGATCCTAGGATGTCTTTCCTGGACATCATCCCTTTTCCTTAAACAAGTTAGGCATGTGACCAGGGGCTAGAATCCAGTGCTGACCAAAGGGCATTATTTGGGACTCCAGAACTCCAACACTCTGGAGACACTCCTTTTCTCCCGAAGTGCTAACCGACCGAATCCGGTCTTAAGTTGAGTTGACCGATAGTTGTAGGTTACCCTTCCCTACCACCCTCATTCGTTAACTCTTAACAACTTAATCTAATGGCTGGCAGAGTTTCTCCTCACACTAGTTTCTACGTTAGAGATCCACTGTGGAACTTCGGCCTTCAGGGTTTTTCCTGCTTCAAATCTTGAGTCTGGTCCACCTGGATCACCAAACCGTCGAAGGGCTTGGATATCTGACGACTTACGATCCCTTAGATTGACGATTGTCTCCCACTTTAGAGTTTAGAACTCCATGAGTTCATCACCCTTGCAAACAACAATTCATTTCCTCCGGAGTGCCGAATTGCCGAACCTCTGAAGGACTAAGACTTGAATATCTATGATCCTTGATTGTTCGCTTGATCTACGAATCTCCTTTACTCCAGAATTTTGGAACTTCAGTGTCTTTGTAATCCTTCATAGTTACCTCTTAACATTGTCGAAGAGACGAATTTTGCATAACTAAGGGATCAATGGTTCCCACACCCCGCTCAAATCTACGTCCATAAGAAACTTTGGGGCTCTGTGCTTTGGGAGTTTTAGATGTTGCAACTCTTGTTCCACCCGAATTCGCGAAGGCCAAACCCATAGATATGACGATCTTGGTTTTACCGACAACAATGATCAGGATTAACTTCGGAACTCCGGGAGTTCAGAACCCTTCACACCTTCATAACCTTCAACCACCACCTCCCAAATGGCTGAATTTCTGAACACTCAGATCTATGGACACGTGTACCCACCATTGGATGGTAAGGATTTGCTTTGGAATTTGGGATTCCAGGATTTCCTTCACCTTAAAACTACTTACTCTAGTTGTGTTGGAGTAGAAAATTACCAAACCGTTGAAGAACGTAGGTTGGTAGATCCAATGACCCGTGATCGTTCGTCAGATCTACGTCTATCCTTCACTCTGGGACTTCTGATCTTCGAGGTTTTTCAAATCTTAACTATTACAAACTCAAACTTGCCGAATCGTCGAATTCTTATGGATCCAATGACTAGTATTCGCCCACTGATCTACGGTGTAGACCACTTCGTAGCTTCAGAGTTTGGGGCTCTCTTAAGGAAAATGACTCGAATCGACCAAAGTGACGAAGCCTGAAGGTCTCCTGGTTTAACGAGTGTGCATCTTTTTTTCTGATCGGACGGTCGTGGGGATTCCAATGTCGTCATGATCAAATCCCGTCCACTAGTTTCCTTGAAGGGATTTCAACCTTTGATTCCTCTTTTGAACCTTGCACACTCTGTCCTCCCTTCGTATGATTGAGAGCTATGACATGGACTCAACTCCTTGAGTGCTAATCGATGGTCTAATTCGATGGTCGTGATTAAATCAATCGTGAAGATAGAAGTGTAGGAAGGATTGCGGAGTCTCGACTAGCATGGTGTTTAAACCCTTTCCCGAATTCTGCAATAGAAACTGCTTGTTGATAGTGGGATCAATTCCAATTGTTTATCTATTTGTAGGTGACGATTGAAGGTCTGTGTGGATTTTGGAACCAAAACTTGCATGATTTTTAACTCAACCCTTTGATCCCACATTGGCTCCTCGTCGTTGATCTACCATTATTGAGATCCGACGGACAAGACTTAATCGGATGTTGATCCGACAGTCTTCCTATGCAACTCCCAGATTTGAAGGCTACTGTATCTTTCTCCTGGTTCAATGGTATTTGATCTCTTACTCACCGATGTATACACAAGATCGTCTTGAGCCTTGCCTTGAATTGAACTCCAACGCTCAATAACGCATCCCTCCTGATCTCTGGAATCTAATTGTGAGTGCTTACTTTCTCCTCCCCTGTGTAAGTTCGCACTGTCTCTTCTGAGCTTCATAGTTCCGAAGGTTAGAGACCTCTGCCCAACTTGAGAGGATCTCTGTGCACACCAAGGACTGTTCATTCTGAACTTGGGCTTCCAAGGAGCCTGTCCACGTACTTCTAGAGTTGGCTCTGGAAGTGTTGCTTTGTGACACCCAAAAGAGGAATTTCAGGTTCCTTACATAGACTTATTAACTCAATCTTAGAACAGACTTTCAATTGGATGCAAGTTTGTCCTTCACTAGTATCAGTTGGTTCACAAAAGTACAGAGTAAGCTTATGATTTCTACATTATGCTGAGAGATTTTCTCTATTGTTCCTTTCCTCATATAAATTGTATATATATCAGTAGCCTTCTAATTGGATGTACTTTGTAGGGTTGTCACACTTTTTCTAATAAACTTAAGTAAGGCCAAAACTGTCATTTTAACAGGTTTCCTGATGAAGGCCTCTGTTTTACTGTTAAAGTTATGCCTTGATTTTATTGAATTACTTCCTAATCCTTAAATGAGTTAGATTATGAATTATTGAAATAGTAGTCTCCAGTGCTATGAGGAAGTGACATTTTTACCAAAGTTTTCCGTGTTGAAGAAATTATAGCTAAGTGTGTTGGTAAATGTAATTGATGTTTGGTCGGGATTGAAAATATGGGAATTAGATACTTCCTTGTTCCTCAGAACAACTGCCAGTCCTGAGACCTTAAGTGTTCAAAATCAATTGGATGAATCCTAGACTTGAGCATTGATTATGTGTCTTGGAGGTCCTAACCTTGCAGGTAGGTTGGATAGGTAGATATTCTTGATTGCCCTATATGATGATTTATTCTGTTAGAATAAATGAGTATGTGTGATGAAACTGGTTGTGGTTGATCTTGAATAATCGTGATATATCACTCTTGTTGTATGTGATAATTATGGGATCTAGCAGATCATTAATACACTCAAATTACATCTAAATCTAGTTGTGCATTGAGATGAACGAATTAGATTGTGTATGACTAAAGTATGTTGATATCATTTTTAACTTGTTCTAATGATGTTTTCTTAATGCATTACGGAAAAAGAAAAAGAAAATATCTCTTACTGTTATCAATTGGTTATGATGTAACAAAGGGGTTGTTACATATGGTATCATAGCAGGTTCAACCTTGCGACATTGGATCGTTACACCATCCACTGTTGTTAAACTAAATGATTGAATTAGATTGATAATGAAAATATGATATTGATCTTTCTAGTAATCATGGTTAGAGGACGCAAGGGAAGTATAAAACGTGGTGCTGGGGGAAGAGGTTTGACCCCTCCAGTAGCAACCACACTCGAAAGGTCTAACCCCCAGGAAGATGAGAAGAATGCTGAGTACGAGCATATTGTTGTGGGAGATGTAGTAAGTATGATGAGATCCTTCTAGAGGATGTCAGAGGCATTGATCAACTGCTCGGATAGAGATGAGGGTAGAGAGTTTGTACCCAATGAGGGTTCACAACGCGCCCTAGCTGGTAGTAGAAGCATACACCGAGAACTCAAGAAGGTGAAATTTCCCAAGTTTTGGGGTACCCTGGATGACTTAGCCGCCAAGGCATGGTTGGAGAACATGGCGATGTGCTTCGCACTTCGTGATTACACCTCCAACATGAAATTCTACATGGCAGTATTTTAGCTGAAGGGGAGTGCTCTTCTATGGTGGAAGAAGCTCCTACCTCAACTAAACATGGTCGTTGAAGACGTGTCATGGGAATTGTTTAATGAACGGTTCCAGGAGAGGTATTTGTCCGAAGAGTTTATTGAGCGCCAACTTAATGAGTTCAATGCCTTATGATAGGGCGGTCATACGGTGCGAGAGTATGAGGCCATATTCATGGAGCTACTTATATGCTCCACATCTGAACATGGATAAGTTAAAGGTCAACAAGTTTGTGTTTGGCCTTAACTTCAAAATTCATGCAATGGTACAAAACCTAATGCCTTAGTCATTACACGATGCAGTTCAGAAGGCCCTCATAGCTGAGAAAGAACTAAACAACGAGGTTTAGGGCATGACTTATTCTAGACATGCTATACCGACAACATCGGGAGCGCAACAACACCCGACACCAGCCACAAAAGCTTCAGGGCATCGAGATACACCCAAAGGACCTATGTTCATGACCCCACAACGACAGAATCCTCAACAGAGGACTGCTTACATAGGACCACAACAACGACAAAGTCGATCACAACAACAGTTTAGGCATGTTCAGAAGAACAGATCAGGATCACATGCTGTTAGACCAACAACTTCTACTTCGGGTACCAGTAACGCTGGATTGAAGACTGGATTTTGGGCATGTGGTGAGCCACATTACCAGTGAGACTTTCCGATTGAGAAGGCTAGAGCAACCAAATCTTCAAGACCCACTACAGTTGGATATTTAGGCAAAGCCCACATGATACATGCAATGGTGAAAAACCACCAGGTTGAGCATCAGTCCACTATACTAGAGACGTCAAGTACAATTACAGACAAAAAATAAAGTATATTGATATATCCAGGTGCTACACAGAGCTTTATCTCTAGTGTAATGCTAAAGAGAATTAAGGTAAAGGCAGTCGAGCAGGACAAGTTCAAGTACGTAGAGATGGCATCGGGTGCCAACTAGAAGGTTGGAGGAAGGGTTACATGATGTATCCTTAACTTGGAAGAATTTGTAACAAAGTTAGATATTTATGTCATGATCTTAGGATCTTATGACTTAGTGATTGGTATGGATTGGTTGGAATCGCATGATACGATAATTAACTGTAAGATGAAACAGTTAAGTTTGACAGATGATTTGGGACAAAGTAGAGTGATTGTAGGAAGAAACCAAGGAGTTTCCTTGAGGTTCATTTCTTCCCTACAATTGCAGAAGAGTATGCGCAAGGGATGAAAACTATATGCAATATTAGCGCTGAATGAAAAGGGAAAGGTGAAAGGACTAGAAAACCTTCCTATAGTGCAAGAGCTTGCAGACATGTTTCTAGAAGAGTTACCTAGTTTACCGCCAGAAAGAGAGTTGGAGTTTATAATCGACTTGAAACTTGGAACTAAACTGATAGCAAGAACACCTTATCGAATGTCAATTCCCGAGTTACATGAGTTGAAAATGAAATTGAAGGAATTATTGGTCTTGAGACTTATACATCCAAGTGTATCACCTTGGGGTGAACCAATTAATTTCGTGAGAAGGAAGGATGGATCATGGAGACTTTGTATTGACTATAGTCAATTGAACAAAGTGATGATCAAGAACTAGTATCCGTTGCCAAGAATAGATGATTTGTTTGATTAGATGAAAGAGGCAACACTATTTTTTAAGTTTGACTTGAGATCAGGATATCACCAATTACATATTAAAGAAGAAGATATCCCTAAGACCTCTTTTAAGATGACATTTGGACACTATGAGTTTACAGTTTTACCATTTAGATTGATAAACGCCCGAGGGTATTCAAGAGTTTGATGAATGGGGTGTTCCGTGAATACTTGGACAAGCGTGTTAAAGTTTTTATTAATGACATACTGATTTATTCTCGGATGAAGGAATATCACGATGAACACTTGAGGCTGGTCCTGCAGTGCCGAAGAGAAAACAAATTGTACGGGAAGCTATCAAAATGCTATCTTTACCAATCTAAGATTCACTACTTGGGACATATCATATCTGGCGAAGGCATCGCTATGGATCCAACAAAAGTGGAGGCTAGTAAGGAATGGCCAGACAGAAAAATGTATGCGAAGTACGTAGTTTTATGGGTTTAGCAGGATATTACCAACAATTTGTCGAAGGATTTTTGAAGATAGAAAATCCAATCACGGAATCGCAGATGAAGAACAAGAAGTTCTTGTGGACTGAGAAATGCACAGAAGCATTTCAAAGGCTCAACGAGTTGCTAATGATAGCACCGATACTAAAATTCCCTGACATGAACAAGGAGTTCTTGGTATTCATAGACGTATCCAAGGAAGGGTTAGGCAGAGTTTTGATGCAAGATGGTTGAGTGACCTCTTACATTTCAAGGAAATTGAGAAAGCATGAAGAGAACTACGCAACACATGACTTGGATGCAAGAGGTGGAAGAGGAGGAGGAAAATTGGGAGAACAGGTTGTTTTGGAAACTTTCACAGGGCACTGTTGTTGCTGGGAACTTTGGGCTCGGGGGCCAAGAAACCGCAAGGATTCCTAGAGCTAGGGAGCCAAAGAGGTTTTTCCTAGTTGGCTGGGAGGTTAATATTCAGTTGGGTAGTTTGGGAAAGCACAAGAACAAGTGAACCAGGGGATGAATCAACCAACCTACAGGTTGAGGTATGTATTTTACCAGTTGGTATGTTATCATTATGTTGTTGTTATTATTATGTTGTTGTTGTTTATTGTTATTATGTTGTTGTTTTTTATTCCTGGTATAAGAAAATCGTGAAATAAATTCTAAACTAAATTTCAGTCATTTCAGTAGGAGATTATAGAAAATATTTATTTATTTTGAGTCCTGAAATAGGTAGGCCTTACAAGAGATTTTGTAACAAAGGTAGATCTTTATGTCACGACCTTAGGATCTTATGACATAGTGATTGGTATGGACTGGTTAGAATCGCATGTTGCGATACTTAATTGTAAGACGAAACGATTAAATTTGGCAGAGGATTTGGGACATAATAGAGTAATTGTAGGAAGAAATGAGGGAGTGTCCTTGAGGCTTATTTCTTCCCTACAATTGCAGAAGAGTATGCACAAATGATGCAATCTATATGCAATCTTAGCGCTAAACGAAAAGGGCGAGACAAAAGGATTAGAGAAACATATTGTAGTATCAGAATTTGCAGAAGTGTTTCCAGAAGAGATACTAGGTTTATCGCCAGAGAGAGACTTAGAGTTTACAATAGACTTGAAGCCTAGGACTTAACCAATAGTGAGAATGCCATATCAGATGTCAACGCGTGAATTGCAGGAGTTGAAAATGCAATTGAAGGAATTGTTGGACTTGGGACTGATACATCCAAGTGTGTCTTCTTGGGGTGCGCTAATGATTTTCGTGAGAAAGAAGGATGGGTCGTGGAGGATTTGTATTGAATACCGTTAATTGAACAAAGCTACAATCAAGAACCAATATCCGTTGCTGAGGATAGACAATTTGTTTGATTAGATGAAAGGAGCAACAATGTTTTCAAAGATTTATTTAAGATTGGGATAACATCAGTTACAAATTAAGGAGGAAGATATCCCTAAGACCATGTTTAAGATGAGATAGATGAGATTCAGACACTATGTGTTTACAGTTTTACCATTTGAATTGACGAACGCTCTAGGGGTATTCATGAGTTTGATGAATGGGGTATTCTGCGAATACCTGTACAAGTTTGTTCAAGTATTTATTGATGACATATTAATTTATTCTCGGACAAAAGAAGAGCATGAAAAACACTTGAGATTGGTACTACAATGTCTAAGAGAAAATAGATTGTACGGGAAGCTATCAAAATGTTCTTTTTACCAATCAAAGATTCATTACTTGGGTTCTTTTTACCAATCAAAGATTCATTACTTGGGACATATCATATCTGGTAAAGGTATCACTGAGGATCCAATGAAAGTAGAGGCCATTATGGAATGGCCAACACCAACAAGCATACAATAAGTACATATATTTATGGGTTTAATAGGATATTACTGACATTTTTTCAAGGGTTTTTCGAAGATAAAAAATCCAATCACAAAATTGCAGAAGAGAAACAGGAATTTCGTTTGGACAGAGAAATGCGCAGAAGTATTTTAAAAGCTCAAAGATTTGTTGACGACAGTGCTGATACTGAAGGTCCCCGATATGGATAAAGAATTCTTGGTATGCACAGATGCATCCAAGGAAGGTTTAAGTGGAGTTTTGATGCAAGACGGTCGATTGATTGCTTACATTTCAAGGAAATTGAGAAAGCATGAAGAGAACTAAGCAACGCATGACTTGGAGTTATTAGCAATTGTATATGCATTGAGAGTTTGGAGACATTATCTGATTGGACAAAAATGCGAATTAAAGACAGAACATTGTGGCTTGCAACACATACTTACTCAGAGTGACTTGAATGAGCAACAAAGGCGTTGGTTAGAACTACTTGGTGAATACGACTTTGAGATTACTTACATGAAAGGAACGATGAATAGAGTAACAGATGCATTGAGTAGGAAAACACACATATTCTCAGTAATACCGCTTAAGACGAGTCTTCGAGAAAAGACTCTAGACTTACATATTAACAATAATCAGTACAAGGACATTAAGAATAATATTGGACAAGATACCATAATGGTACCAAAGTATGAAAGTTATTCTTTTGACAACGACGAGTTGATGAGGTATAATAACAGAATTTACGTACCACCTAACGACGAATTATGAAGTTTGATTCTAAGCAAAGCTCATTGAGCAGTGTACATGGCTCATTCGGGAGTCACGAAGATGAAAGATAACCTTAAGCCTTTATTTTTTTGGAAAGGAATGAACGCATACATAGTTTGTTATGTGGAAAAATGTCTAGAATGCCAACAAGTGAAAGTTGAACATAGACTTCCAACAAGATTGTTACAACCGCATGCTATTCTTGAATCGAAATAGGAGGTCATTTCGATGGATTTTATTGTTAGATTTCCACTGACGACAATGAGACATGATTCGATTTTTGTGGTTATTGACACTCTAAAGAAGAGTGCACACTTTATTTTAGTGTGTATGACATATGAGGCACCAAACATAGCTAGAGTTTTTGTTAGAGATATTGTGAGGTTACATGGAGTACCAAGAATGATCATATCCAATAGAGGATCGGTGTTTACATGACGGTTTTGGACCAGTTTCCAAGAGGCTTTGGGAACACAACTGAATTTTAGTACAACATATCACCCTGAGACAAACGGGCATACAAAAAGATTGAAACAAAGTTTGGAAGATATGTTGCATATGTATGTAATGGACCAACAAAAACGTTGGGAAGATCTCCTGCCACTAGTAGAATTTGCATACAACAACAACTATCAAAGTGCCTTTAAGATGGCACCATTTGAGTTTCTTTACAAGAAACCATGTCAAATGCTGTTGAGTTGGGATCGAATTGAGGATAGGGTCCTGGTAGGACCAGAAGTGATTCAAGAAATGGAAGAACAAATGCAATCGATAAGACAAAGGATTAAAGAAGCGCAAGATCGAAACAAGAGTTATGCTGATGTGCATCACATTGATCACAATTATGAAATTGGAGAAATTTTTTTCTTGCGGGTGAAACCACAAAAGAGTTCGATAAAGCAATGGAAAGGAAAGGACCAATGGCTTATCGATTAGCCTTACCTAATTCTTTGAGGCGTATGCACGATGTATTTAACATATCTATTTTATGACATTATGTTAGTGATCTTTCACTTGATATTGATATGAGTTCCTTACAGTTGTTGAACGAGGGTGCTCTCACAATGAAGCCAATCTGCATTATGGACAATGACATACAAAAACTACAATGTCAAATAGTCGATCAGGTCAAGGTCTAGTGGGACAATTATAGTCCACACTCGACTACATGGGAGGATGCATATGATATGCGTCAACAATTTCCCTACTTGTTTGATAGACTAGACTTATAGATCTATGTCAGATACTTTATTTACTGCATTTTATATACTATACAACTTCAGGAAAAAGTTTAAAATAAGAGGGGGTGTATGTAACATCCCAGTCTAATGAGCACATGTTATAGACTTATTCTTGAGGACACTTGCGTGTAAGTGATCCGGTTATGGTACATGGTGATTTTGTTTGATTATGGATTATTCATGATGATGATGATATGGTGTACTTATTATTTTCGATATATGTATTGACAGATTCTTTTGACAAGTTGTCCTGAGTGTACAGGACACATGACAGGTTATGGATGTCGATGGCATCAAAGGGCTTCCTTGGACTCTGGATTGAGTCAGGGAGTGGATTGAATTGTTTGAGTATTTCATTATTATGCACATATGATGTATGATGGATTTAGTATGATTTATGTATAT
>CBVK0103064209.1:0-13202 GCA_900067695.1 Picea abies | reverse complement strand
TGGATGTCTAGGGTTTTTGGCATTCTTGTTTATGGTTAAAAGGCCTTCAAAGCCTCATTCTAATTTCTTTCTTATTAATGCACACAACCATCACATCTCTTCTCAGAGATAAGTCGCCACCATTCCAGGAAGCTTGCTTCCGCTACATTTTATAGTTTCATGTTATTTCGTTATTGAATAAAAAACTAGTTTTACTATATCTCTATTATTTTGTGTTAAGAACCTGTTAATAATCTGTATTCATTTCTTTCTTCTCATAAAATATGGATCACACAGCGAAAAAATTTGAAGTGCACCACATTGTGATTTGATCCTATGCATGATTCTTGAGGAACTTTGTTCTTCACAATCTTTCTCGGACATTTGTTCAATATGTGTATTGTAGTTTCTACTTCCTCAGCCCAATACTCATTTAACAAATGTTTCATTGCCAACATATTTCACACCATTTCCATGATGGTTTTGTTCTTTCTCTATGTGACACCATTCTACTATGGTGTATATCGCATGATAAAATGCTTATAGATGCCATGAACTTTACAAAAGTTCTGAAATTCGCTTGAGATATTTTCTCCTCCTCTGTCAGTTCTTAGATACTTGATGTAATAGCCACTCTTCTTTTCCACAAGTGATTTAAACTACTGAAAATAACCCAATGCACCATATTTATTCTTTAGAAAATAAATATGTGTCTTTCTTGAGAAATCACCAATAAATGTTAGAAAATAAGTATTGCCTCCTATAGATGGACTTTGCATTGGTCCACAAATATATGAGTCTACAATTTTCAGTGGAGATTTTTCTTTCCAAATATGCATCCTTCACATATCCTTTCTGTTTTTTCAATCGATGGTAAAGCTTTGACCATATCCTTTCTGTGTAGCAGCTTTAGACTTCCAAAGTTCAAATGTCCAAATCTGAAATGCCATAACCAGGAATCATCTTGTACTTCATATTGGAATGTTTCCTTCATTTCTGCGCCACTTTCTCCTTTCTTGGTACTATGCACACTATTTTCTTCATTGGAACTACTCACACTTTCTTTTGTAAATGCAGTGTCTAACTACACATCTTTTTCTTTACCAACAACTAACGTTGTATTATTTTTCTTGGATGGCTTTAATGTCAATGGGAACATTATGTTACTTGTCATATGGATTCTTGGAATGAGTTGATTGCTTGGGCATTTATCCATAATCACATAGTGATTATCTTCCATGTATATTATGTATCCTTTCTGTAACAGTTGTCACATTCTCATCAAATTATGCTTCATACCAGAAACATAATATACATCAGACATAACTTTTTGTTCTCCTTACTTTGTTAATATTTTTATACTTCCTTTTCCTAATATAGTGACATGGATATATGTTCCAAGTATAACCTTTGTTTGGACTGACTCATCCAAATTAGAAAAAAATTATATGTTTTTTTCCATATGGTTATTGCAACCTGAATGTAAATACCATATGTCACATAGACTTTCTTAAGAAATATTTCATTCAACTGGGGATACTATAAGAATTACTTCAATGCAAACAATAAGCATAGGGTTAGTTTGGTTATTTGTGTTGTTTGAATGATGTTGACCTTGCTTTTTCAAATGATATTATCTCTTTCAACACTCATATGCTTAATTTCCATACTTTTTACAGTAATAGAATTGAATGTTTGATTTGTCAGTTCTCTAACCACTTGGCTGACTAGTACTTGGCTTTTGACCTCTTCCACCAGTGTTTCTAGGACTACTACTGCATCCACCTCTGACATAACTTCTTCCTCTGCTTCTAGAGTTATCCCTTCCCCTTACTCTTCAATGGCTTATAGATGACTGGATGTAAAGTGCATTCTCTAATGACATACTTGACCTATTCAATCTATGTTCATGATTGATAAGGGAAGCTTGCAGTTCATCTAGGCTAAACTGACTCAAGTCTTTGCTCTCTTCTAGAGTCACAACAAGGGTATCAAACTTAGGAGGAATATTCCTAGGTACCTTGTCAACAAATTTTATGTCTTCTATGGTTTGACCATAAGACTTAATCTGATTTATTAAGCCAATGCATGGGTATAAAATGAATCAACTGTATTTGAATATTTCATTGACATAGTTTCAAAATTGTTTCTAAGAATTTGTAGTTTTGCAATCTTTATTTGTCCATACCTTGTTAAGAGGTTTGTAATATGTCCTGTGCTTCCTTGGATTGATATGTTGATGCAACTCTTGGGAGTATGCTCTCATGCATGGCTTGATGTATGTAAAACATCGCATTTTCATCATTCTTTATTTGATCTTTCAAGGCATCCTTCTCATCTTGTGTGGGGGAATTATATGTTTCTCGATCTATAGGTTCCACATGACCATTTTCAACTATCTCCCATACATATTGACCTTGGAACAATGCCTTCATGGTCAATGACCACATCTCATAGTTTTTGCCTATAAAAGTGGGAGGGTGCAAATTTGAGGTAGAAGCCATATTTCACTTTTCAACAAAGTTGTTGCTCTGATAAACTTGTTCTGATAGAACCTACTCCGATACCAGATATCAGATCGACATCGCACGCATACTACTCTGCACAACACAATTTCAAATATTGTGCACCAAACAGGCTTCACGACAGAGTTCTCAAAACAAATTGCACGGTGCACATACAACATGATTTTTTGAGCTCTATGAAGAAAGAGACTTAATGAAATGATTTATGAATACAGAATAACACAATGTTATGCTTATCACATCAACTCAAAAATATGACAGAAATTTGTCAATACACAAAATATTTGATATTCATAACTTTGGTGCAGTGAACGAATGCAAAATATAATGAGTGAGATGATATTTAGTTGAAATGACTACAATTGTCTTTACAAACAGAGAGCTTGTGCTCAGACTTCTTCAACTCCTCAATAGTTGTTCATTCTCCTTTCTCTCTATCTCTATGTTTCTGCTCTCCATCATTTGCATCATCCCTTTTTTTTACTAACTAAGACTCGGACTTATATGGACTTCGACTGAGACTTCCTATAGAGGTAAGACTTACTCAACATTAAACACTACAATTAATACGACTGTCTCTTCAACTACTTAACTAAACTCCAGAAAGATAAAGATCGGCTCCATTTATAGCTTTTCTACTTGTTGACTGACTTAGACTGAGATTGAATAAACGTGCAACTTTATACTTGTAGATTATCATACAAACTGATTGTCTGATAGTTTGGCTGACTGACAAAACTGCTGACAAAATAACTGATAGACAAATCGACGGAGACGTGGAGATCTCACCGACTTGTAATTACTATTTCCAACATCTTTCCCATCTCGGTAAAGAAATATATCAAAGAGAGGGCCGAAATCCCTCGAGATAATGTAATACTCGCAAGCAGTTCCAAGACAGGGAACAACGCTAATAAGAAGAGAAAGCAGAAGATGCGAGATGTTTGGAACCGCCAACCACTTGGCCAGGAAAACATCCATCCGTTATGTGTTTGTCCTGTAGCCACGAGGCTCTCCTACTTACGTCCATTAAGTTCCTCTCCGCCACTTGGACAATCATTGAAGCATTTGCATGGTTAACATTTGTGCAATGGGATTACCCATCTCGCTTGGTCAAATCTTTGGAGAGTATATATTGCCTTTCATGCATTGGTTGAAATTGGGACCTAGACCTCACAAAATCAAATTCTTATATCAACTTAACCCAATCTTACTGCGCATAGACCCAATCTCACTGTACATTGTCATCGTCAGCGGCATCAGCATTTAAATTATGTGGTTACTATGTGACAAAACGAAACCCTCCTAGGTCTTCGTAATGGATGATTGCATACCATATGTACCATAGTTGCAATTTCAGTACACACCCCAGTTAACAATATGGATGACCCGTTGGAGCCAATGAAAGTCCCTCTGTTACAAGATCCCAACAACAGCGGCATTATGAACATGAGCAATACTAGAGCGCGGTGGCTATGTAAGGGGTCCATATTTATTCTAGGCCGTCTTCCGTTTTACAAACTAATTTGAAAATTGATTGGATATTTAACTACTGATTATTGACTCTCTTTCTTCTTTTTCTACACTCTGATGCATTGCAGGTGCCAAGTTCTTCGAATGGATGCCAGCATTTTTTGCAGAAGACACAAATTTGGTGACTTATCTCACTGGAGAACTGAATAAGAGAAATGCTATTGCAGCAACTATTTCAACCACCTGGTTATGCACATGCATTGTCACACCTCTTATAGGAGCAATAACTGCAGATGCATACCCTTTTCCAGGCCCTTTTTACTTCATGGTATTTGAAATGAAAAAAAATAAGTAACTTCTCAAATATAATCTTGAAATGAATTTTCTATTAGGAGGAGGTTAATCTTGTAGTAAAAGGATTATTTTAAACAATTTTGATAAGGACTTTCAGGTTTGAGAAAAGTTCTATTATAATCTGATCCCTGATCCAAGTTCAATATGTGGTGGGTTCTGTTTAATTCTTAAGCTACTTGCCATGTGGTGGGTTCTGTTTAATTCTTAAGTTCAATATGTAATGGATTTGGGAAGATGAAGCTACTTGCCATGTATTGTAGCTTCTGGAGCAGATCAATTCGATAACATCAATCCAAAAGAAAGGATGACGAAAAGTTCATTCTTCAATTGGTTCTTTTTGTCAGTAATTTTGGGACTCTGATTTCCGTACTGGTATGTTGTGGATGGAAGACAATGTCAGCTGGGCGCTGGGATTTAAACTGTAATCATGGGATTTGCAATGGGGGATTTTTACTCTGGTACTCCCATTTACATACACCAAACTGCAGGTGGCAGTCCACTCACACAAATATGTTACTGATGAATAGTATTTGTATGTTAGGTATTAGTTAATTTCTTCTTTTCAATAATATCTACTCCTTTATCCATAAAACACAGGGCTCCTTGAGTAATTGCTCTTTGGTCCAATAGCAAAGAATATTTGTAATAGTAAATCTGGTCCGACAGCCACAAACAGGCTTTGTATATTAAATATTAATTAATTTCTTCTTTTTCATCATTTCTCTTTAATCCATAAAATGGATTAAAACATAGCGTTCATTTAGTAATTTTTTTTTTCTGAGTAAATTAAAACAATAAGTAATACTTTAGGTATCCATTAAAACAATAGGTAATACTTTAGGCATCCATCTCCACTTTTATGGATTAAAACATAGCCTTCATTTAGTAAATTTTGTTTTTCTGAGTAAATTAAAACAATAGGTAATACTTTAGGCATCCATTAAAACAATAGGTAATACTTTAGGCATCCATCTCCACTGCAGTGGCCAAAATTTTCTATTACATATTAATTAATTTCTCTTTAACACAGGAACACAGGGTTTATTTAGTATATTTTGTTCTTTTCAGGAAAGGAAAATTAATAGGTAATACTTTAGTCATTTATCTCCACATTAGGCATCTATCTTCACTGTAGTGGTCAAAATTTCAAAAACAAACTTTTAAGCAGGTGATTGTGTGTATGAAAAAAAAGGATGGTTGTATACTTGTGATTTGGTTATTGTAATTCTCTCTTCAATAATAAGAATACTGATTATCAAAAACAAACTTTTAAGTAGGTGATTGTGTGTATGAGAGGAGAGGATGGTTGTATGCCTGTAATTTGGTTATGATAATTCTCACTTGAATAATTAGAATATGAATTATCATTTTTCATAATTTTTTCCATATTGAATTTCCACATAAATCATTGTCAATTGTGTGATTATTGTTGTATATTTAATATTCATTTTATATGCTTTGCTATTACAATTTTGTTAAGTTTTTGCTTCCACTACCTAACAACTTGTTAATATAAAGATTGTATTGCACTCGTTCATATAAAAATTGTATTACACTTAAAATGTTAAAAGTTATTGGCATGTCCCTGTCCATTATGGAGGGAGTAAAACAGAGGGTTCATTTAGTAAATTTTGTTCTTATGAGGAAATTAAGAAATAGATAATACTTTAGGCATCCTTCCCCACTGAAATGGCCAAAATTTTGAAATTCTACGGATTTCTACAACACGCCGAAAACAAACTTCTAAGCAGGAAAACAAACTTCTAGGCAGGGACATCTCCAGTGACACTTGTTCATATAAAGGTTGGATTAAATGTAAAAAGTTAAAAGTTCTTGGCATGTTCGTATCAATATTTTGCAAAACAAATCACATGGTGATAAAAAAATCCAAATCTTCAAAGGTTGTCTTCTAAACAATAAATTTGCATATATCTTTGGCTTTCCGTTTTGATATAGCACATAGTTTTCCACGGAATGCTAGGTTTTGAGGGCCCTAACAACGATTACCTTATTTGGTTTGGATTCAAAGCTTGAAGGCTATTCTAAAATTTCTTTAACATAAATATACTTCCTTGTCACTGTGGATATAACACGCAATGGTCGGAGGGTTTTCCTTTTGCATACAGCTCATGGTTTTCCATTGAATGCGAGCTTACGAGGGCCTTACTATGATTAATTTTTGTAACATATTAAAAAAAAAGGGCCCTACTAAATATGATGCACCGGATTCCCATGTTCCTTTCTGTAGGATCTTATTCAGTCTATACAGAACCATGTAACTATTATATCTGGTTTCTCTTATCCTAACAAACCAATAAGATATAATATGATTAAAGTATCGGTAACTTTAAAGTATCTAACCATGGAGAAAGTAGGATGACTTGTATGATGATTAGACTGGTGTAATAAACAAACGCAGCTGACGTCAATATAAAACGCAATAAAATCATTCTGTTTTTTTTTTCCAAAAAAAATTTCTCGAATTGATATAGCGTATAAATTCATTTACAAATAAAGCTGCAGACAGTTTTGAGGTCAGATTGCACTCTCATTAAGGACCCATACAATCTATAATCATCAAGCTCGAAAGAACTAGGCTGACCCTGTTTGAGTAAGACTGAATCTGATATCTAGAGAGGAAGACTTCCCCATTACTAAGTGCTACTGCAAAGGGAGGCAGCAGCATCATTCAAAGATATTTATAGAGGAGATGGGACTCTCAATCCCTCTATCGCAGTGGTAAACCGAGAGCTTCCCTACCATTTCAGTTAGGGCCCTTTTTGAGAGAGCATCAGCTGCCCTGTTGTGAGAGCGGGGAACATGGAGAAAGTTAATATCGAGAAACGCAAAGAAAGTTCTCTCGATTTTTGCATCCAGCCTTCTAAATGGATGGAGTGAAGCTTGCACTTATTAGATATCCAGTCAATAATAACTCTTGAGTCACCCAAGACGTCATTCTGTTTTACTCTATTCAGCGCGCATAGATTTATGTAGAATCACAATTAAAAGAAAGAAGACATTTGTGGTTGTCATAGCTTTTGCGTAGTTTAATGTCATGTGGCCTCCACCCAAAAGACAGATTGGTATTATTATTTTTGTCCGAAGAGCATATTGCGTGGCCATCTGACCTATTTTTTAATATTCGCACGCCATAAAAGTATTTGAGCTTCAGTTACAAACCCATATGGATATATATGTCTGTATGTGTAGCTGAGTCTGGACTCTGTAAACGAAAATCCAGTCCAGTTGAAGGGTTGAGGCGGGCACAAAGCTATGAGAAATATTTCAGTACCCTGTGAAGCAAGGACTTTTTCTGTGTGGCAGACACCGGCTCCATATGTGCTGAGCGGAGCTGGTTTCATCGTCGCTTTGATAGCCTTTGGTTTCGCCTTTCTGGTTTGCTCTTACAGGAGGAACTCTCACAGTCGTCAGTCAGAGGAAATTAACATGAGAACAGTGCATGGTAGGGAATCAGATATTTGTTCAGATGATAAAGAGGAAAAATTAATTGTGATTATGGCCGGTGATGCCATGCCTTCCTATATCGCTACGCCATCCTTTCTGTCTGCAAAATGAAAGAGCAAGCACATTGTGTATACATATATCTTTGATTCTGTAATGTAATGCTGCTAAACAAATGTTTTAGTTATTTATAACATTGTGTATTCATAATTTGTTGATTATGTAATGTAATGATGAGAAACAAATATTTTGGTTATTTATATATTTTTTTTCAAAATTGAAAAAAATACTTATATTCACTTATAAAAAGTCTTTTACAGTAATAAGATTGTTGTAACAGCACTTGTTACTTCCCAATTACATAGTCAATTATATGAGGTAATAAGTACAAAACACAAAAATTACATCTTCCATCACTGAATTTATAAATACACTTGGCATAAAGAACAATAAGATTGTTGTAACAGCACTTGTTACTTCCCAATTACATAGTCAATTATATGAGGTAATAAGTACAAAACACAAAAATTACATCTTCCATCACTGAATTTATAAATACACTTGGCATAAAGAACATAAGATTGTTGTAACAGCACTTGTTACTTCCCAATTACATAGTCAATTATATGAGGTAATAAGTACAAAACACAAAAATTACATCTTCCATCACTGAATTTATAAATACACTTGGCATAAAGAACAGATCTCTTGTATTTCAAAACATATTTGATAAAGATTAAGCTCTGTTTTTTCTACTTTGCTGCAGCTATTTAATAGTAGATTGACAATTTTTCAAATCTCTCAATTTGTTTTTTTATACTCACTGCAAAATATATTCCTTCTTTCTCCATCTGCAAGGCTTGTTTTGATAATTGATCTGCTTCCTTTTTATATTCTCTATGGGTGTGTTGTGATTTAAGTTGTTGAAATTTTCCACTCAATGCACGAATCTTTGTCATCCATGGCTGAAGTGATACCACCTGTAAATTGTTTAAATATAGAAACCAGTCAATAACAATCTTTGAATCTCCTACCAGTTGTATGCTTTTTACCTTTTTGTAGACAACAAAAAATAAGATACACCATAAAGCTAAGAGTTCACCCCTAGTATTTCTTCAGACAGTTCATCATTAGACTGAAAGTACCCATTGTGCCCTCACATTATGAGGCTATGTGAAAGAAACTTACTGCGAGATTCCACTCTAATAAAGGAGGTCGAGTAATCCTATCATGCTGGAGAGAAAATTTGTTTTTTTTTACCCTCAAGTCTTGTAAGATTCTATTACAAACCTTTATCTGAGAAGTTGGATGATCCTCAAAGATTACCAAGTTCCTGTGCTTCCATATTTCCCAACAAATGTAACAAGGCATTTCTTTCCAGAATTCCAACTTACTAATCCAAATCTGAAAGCAATCAATTAGTTGACCATCCTCCCAATATTAATTAGATTTTGTTCCTTTAAAATTAAGTACCAAATATTTTTTGTGAAATTGCAATGAACAAACAGATGATTTAGAGTTTCCTCAGCTTCACCATAGAGAGCTCATCTACTAGGACCAATTATTCTCCATTTGATCAAAATTTCCCAAATATTTTTTGTTCTAACATTAACCAACATATTTATATAAAATTGTTTGTTTTGGCTGACTTAATTTAAATGTTTTAAAATTTTAACTGTTTTTTTTCATCGTTTTTCATCGTTATTATAAAAACTTAGAAAAATAATTAGCATGATAAATTAAAGTAGTTCAGCATGCTTATTCTCTATGTAAATTTTTTTAAAACTAACATAATTTATACATTCTGAAAAATAATTTGATTAATATAAAATTACTATTTTAAGAACGATACCATTACCCGATTAAATGATAGTTGCAACAAAAAGTTAAAAAACATAAAACATGTGAACTACACCTTTAACCTTTTCGCTGATCTCAATTTCCCATTCATTTCAGGGTCTCAATCAATATATCGTTGCAGGGTGTTCTAATATCTCCATAATTAATAATATAGTAACCACAGATAGCTGGTCAGTAGCAACAGGCTTTTTTGTGAGTTAAAAATAAATATCAAAGCTTTCGCAATAAGCTTGAAAAAATACAACCTTTTATAACTATAAAACTTTGTATTAATATAATCTGCTTCTTTTTACTAAAATAATCTGTCTTTTTCTTTAAAGTTATCCCCGACACCTTTTTCTTTCGCTACATACACCACCACCAGCTCGATCTCCTTTTTTCCTCTCGAATGAAATGTAATATATTCCATCACCATCGTGTAATTTTTAATTTTTAATTATGAAGCGTTGAAACACTTCTTATTTCTTTTTGTTGTTGTTGAAGTTTCAGTATTTTTTAAATTTTTTTTTTTTAAGGATTATGATAATTTATTTATATATCNTGNAATTTTAATTTTTAATTATGAAGCGTTGAAACACTTCTTATTTCTTTTTGTTGTTGTTGAAGTTTCAGTATTTTTTAAATTTTTTTTTTTAAGGATTATGATAATTTATTTATATATGTGTAGATTGGGTTTAGAGATTTGGTGTTAATGGATTATTATTTTTTGGATAATCATTATAAGAATTTTAAATTTTAAATGTCAAAAATATTTTTTTTTATAAATAGAACTTATCAAGTTGCATTTCCTCATTGTTATGTGGAAGCGTAAGTTTCAAAATTACATATTTAAATTAGTGTAAATTTATAATTATATATATAAATATATTAGTTAATTAATATTTTTATATAGAAATTAGTTGTTGTCAATGTTGTTAGGTATTTAGTTAATTATCTGCCAATTTAGATTTTTTTAGTGAGACATACTATTCTACATTCAAGGAGTTACTAGGGATGCCAATGTTAAGAAGCGTCCCTTGTTTTTTCCAGCAAATTATTCCAATAAAAGATACTTTTAACAATGAAAAACATTTTACTTGCAACAAAAATAAAGCCAATCTTTTTATAAAGGATTTAAAAAAATGAACTCTAATAGGTAACAATAATATTGTAGACCTTTTTCACAACTTTACAATAACACTCTAAATTTGTATGAACCAGTACTCTCTTGGAACTACATGTAAAAGGGAAAATTAGGTTCCCAACAGTTAATAAAAAAAGAGAGTGTAAGATTACTCTATAAAAATCAAGTGTTTAATGAATCTCTACAAATTTACAAGACAAATACTTACAAAGAACTAATTAAATGAAAACAAATTGTTATATAAATAGAAACCAAGAAAAGCTTTTACAGCTCTATAAATTCAATTCTAAAAAATTTTGAAGGAAAATTCTATTTGGAAAATCTAATTTACTCATTTGGATATATTTATTCAAGTTATTAAATGCTAATTGTATATAATTTAAATTTAGATATGTTAAATTATCTATCCTAGACTATACGAGGAGGAGGTTCCTAGAAATAATTGTTGGTATGCTATTTGATCCTAAATGTTAACATGTGTGTCTCCTCATTGTTACACAATAACACATATAAATTAGAGTAAAGTTATAATTTTGTATATAAATGTTTTAATTAATTAAAATATCTTTTGAACCACACTAGTTTGGTCTAAAATTGCATGAAATTAATGGCAGTGTGATGTATCCAAAAGAGTATATACCTACTAACACTGATTGCAAAATTCTAAGAGAGGACATACCATTTTTTATAGAAAAGATAACATGTCTTTAATTGTTAGGGTCCTACCCTAACCCGCTAAGTAGATAGATAGGTTTTTATGTATAGAGGCCACCTATGGTATATAAGGTCGATGTAGTATTGTGAAATTAATGATTGTAAGAAGACTTACTAGAATGTTATGCCTCCTAGAAATTTTCTTCTCTAGCATGTTCATATGAGGTGGATAGAACTATATAAAGAAGTAGAGGAAATGCAATGAGATGTATTGTGAAGTATATTATAATAAGTGATCTAGTCATTTCGAAGTTTCCCCCTAAAAGAGGCAAGTGAACATTTCTCTCCTCATTAAAGCCATAACATTTTGGGGTATTATGGTTCTTTCATTGACTATTACAGTTGTAATATGTCATTTTTGTGCTAGATCTAGCTAAACTCTATCAATTATGCTCAACAACTTCCATTTTACTAATAAATAACATTGCAAGTGGTATTAGAAAACTTTATGAATCCAATATTTTAGAGCATTTTTTCACTCTAGAGATGTATTTAAGAATCTATAAATAACATAATGATTTTTCATACATCAAGTAAATATAAGGGGGGAGGGTAAACACATGAAATAAAAGAAATTTGACTCAGTCAGACACCATTATAACACATCTGGGTACCCCTTTTAGAAGTACATCATTACACAACACCTATATGCAAAATTTCACTTCCATGTAACCTAGGGTATATTGTATGTCCCCTAGGTTAGCTAAGATTAGCTCTATATAATCCCATTAATGATATTTCTACTATAGTACACCGACATTAACACTTGGGAAGATTACTCTATGTTGAAATAGGCTATTTTAGGAGAAAAGTTCGAGGAATAAGGAAGAGTGCAACAAACGAGGTAGGAAATTAAAGATTGAACCAAAGAAATAACGTGCACTAGGAATAAAGGAAAATAAACACGAGGAAAATAAGAGTCAAAGAAAGAAACGGTTGGATTGAAGACTAACCACATGCAAGAGGTTGTAAAGTGGAAAAACTTAATCCACTTAGGGTTAGGGTTTTGGGACCTTGTTGTAAGGGTTCTTACCTATTTTGGTACTATGAATATATGATGTATGAGGTAGCTAGGGGATATCTATGATCTATCTAATATTTTTAGTAGATATTTTTGAAGCTATTCACTAAGTCAATTTTGGAGATGAATTTGTTTTTGAGTTGTAACTGAGGTTCAAGTCACAAGATGTGGAGCTTGGCACAACACTCGTCAACCTCATCATTACCATGCTTTTGATGTAATGTGCACAACGAATAGAATTGAAGATGAATAATAAAGATCAAGATTGCATGCAAAGGACATCCTTTTCTGCAATACTTCTTCTCTTAAAGGGATGATATTTGTTTCACTAAGACAATATTTTGAATCCCTTGTAGGGTCACCTTTATCCCTTCTACATCTTCACACTCCAAATTTTTATTGTAACAATCCAACTTGGTTTTATGGGAAGCCAACTAGTCAATGCCAATCAATAGGTCATATGATCCTAAAGGGAGCATGTTTAGGGTTGCTTGGGTGGGTAATCCTTTCATAATGAATTGGCATGCTAGTATGACCTATGTTACTTTTCTCTTCATTCCAATGGCTAGTTGTATCAGCCATGACTTAACATATTTAACATGTTGCAATTTACATTTCTCAATGGTTTGAGGGTAAACACAACTCAAATTAGAACCAGGGTCAATTAAAATGGAAACTAGATGGTTGGAAA